>JAVQJS010026991.1:0-17534 GCA_036024795.1 Galaxias rostratus | reverse complement strand
ATTGCTTGTTAAGTTAAACTATGGGTCGATTAAAATTTAGAATAATACAAAGTTGTGCTCATAATTCACCCAGCTGCTCCAGTGCTCTACCATGAAGTAAACTCAAGAAGGATGTGTCTGTCGTTCCATCATTTTTGAACGAATCTTTAAAATGACTCGGGACGAACGAGTCGTCTCAAAGAGAGATTAGTGTTCGAGTCACTCGCTAATTTCTTTCAGCACAGTTAGTATAGGAAACATAAATGAATAGCTACCCCTCTACTGGGTCTTCAGGTTTAAGCTGTTCCCTCCATTTTCACGTGATAGCGCGGCATAGAAAGAAATTATTAGAAGAGAGGAACATGAAGACATGAGGAGAAATGTTTAGTTTGCCATAATTAACCGATCGTCCCATCACTTAAAAAGCTTGAAGAATGATTGTCTTTTTTTGTCGTCGGTTGAATGTGCCTCTGACAAAACAACTGGCCTTATAGTAGTGTATAGTAGTATAGTAGTACTGTAGTGCTTATACTTGTTCTATGTTTTTCTAAATTACTTTTGTATAGGCAAACATGCACCGGGTCAATTTGACCCAGGAACATTACCGCTGTTCCTTGAATTCTAACCGAACAGGAGGGTTAAGAGCGTAAGCGATAACTTGTGTGGGTGTGTGTTGAAATAAATATAACTCAGATAATTTGTCAAGCCGCATTTCCTATGATCACATTTGCGTACAAGAAAACAAAGAGATCAGAGATGATGACCGAAACATTGCAGAAGGGGTCTCCTCCGGGTAGTTTTTCATGAGTATTCGAAAGTAGGCTACCAAGCGAAACCTTAGTCCGTTTTCTAAAGTTTAATAATCAATTAACACAGTGAGTGTTAAATTGAGTGAGTGAGAAATATTTTGTCAGTTATGGGGACATGCTCTGCAATAACGAAACATCTGTTTTAGTGGACGTGTAAAACTGTTGAAAGAAACAGTTCAATAAACTTTATAGTGTAATATAATCTGAACGTTTGCCACTCGGATTGCAATTTTTTTTTATCCCATCGTAATTTTAAATCCCATCAGTCTAGTCATCGTTGTTATCATATTTTGAAGGTGTTCCATAGCCGCTGGGGTTTCATGCGCTTTGTCGGAGGTGGAATAAAGTAAGGCGGAGTTTTCGACTGCACCACCCCCTCTGGTGAGCTTCTCCACTTCCCATTTTCACCTGCTCTTTCGAGATTGCCTGACATTTGTCCGGACTTTCCTAAGCCATCAGTTATAGCGTACAAGCCCGCAGTCTACCACGCTCATAACAGTGGACAACTACAACATATTATCTAGCCACCAAGAGCGACGACTCGAAGTTTATTATTTAGTGTACTTAATTTTGCAGTCTTTCTGAAATCTTGACAGACTATTTCAGGATGGATCCACCGGCGCTTCTTCTGCTTGCCCTCATCAGTGTTGCGCTGATTACACAAGGTAAGTTGTAACGACTATGCTTCAGTAGTAAGTTTAAATCCGTTTAATAGTTTTCCATTGCTTTAGTTTAGCGTCATATACTATTAGTCACTTTGTTCCACAAAGTGGAACCACAAAAGTTGACCGATGATAGATTTACAATTTATACAATTACTGTTTTCTGTACTTGCAATGTGTAATGAAATAGAAAGATATCCGTAACGACTGATAAATAGAAAGACATCAGTAACGACTGAGACTTATACCTTGGCGTTTTATTTAGGTTTTAAAATATAAACATGGTTGATTCAATAAACTATCATCTACTGCACAGGTGCATTTCAAATTTTATTGTTCCCATATATTATTTAGCCTGACAGTTTACCATCGGTATATATTGATAGATTAACATAACTTGATTCTAGAGAGTACGTTCTACATATTCTTGTTCTTCTTCATTCGAAGGCAACATGGCTGGAGTTGCTAGAGCGCAGTTAGCCTTTACCCCGTTCCCACACCCCACACCCCTTATCCCCACACCCCTACTCACCGGAAAATTTGAACAACTCCACCGCGTCCCCTGTGTTTAGGCTTTGTTTTTTTAATAGCCTATTGTGTTTACAGGCTCGGACGTGCTTGCATGCATTTGGGTGGATGTGTGGATGTAAATGTATGATTCAGTGTGTATGCCATAAACACAGGTTTAGTCTGTGTTATACCCAAAGCTTAACATCATGTATGCCACACTAATGCAATGGCTATGTCCAGTGTGTGAAGACAAACAAAAATGTCCCTTGCATTTTCAAAGCCTTATCACAGGCCTAATCTGTCACTGCAGAATCCTGGTAGTAACACAACTGTTCTTTGTCAAAAGAGCCAGGGGCTGCCTGGACAGTGGGGTGGTGTCCACTGTCGAGGCTGGCCTTATTTGATCTTATCTTTACTGGCCTGTGATCACTGACCCATAGAAGATGAGTGCCTACAGTTGTTTTAACAGACCAAACAATGTGATTAACAATAGATTTGCAGATGCATAATGTTCAACGTTTCGATCTGATTAGCTGTTATATTTAGTTGTGGAATAATTTATAGGGTAGGTAATGGCCAGATTATCTGTGTGGTATTTAGCTGTATTTTGGATTGGCCTCGGGCTTTAGGTGCCTTTGACACTACCCATGTCCAGACATGCAAAATAGCCCATCGTTTGCTAGAGAGCAAATGCTTTAGATTTTTTGGGTTGTGGTGGTGGGTGAGGGGATGCAGTGAGGGTTTCCCATCAATCAACTATAGCCCCTTTTGGGCTGGTCTGCTGGGTATGTGACCTCAAAGACCAGTTACCTTCCACTCCCACCACCTTGGTGGCTAGCTTTTTAGAAAGGTCATGGTCCGTTTGAAGTGCCATTTAAATAGCGCAGTCAGGGGCTTCAGATTGATCTCCTGTGTGAGCAAAGGTCACCCTCGTCAAAAAGCTGTCAGATCAACATCACAATCACAGGACAACTCCAGCTAACTTGATACTGTACCAAACCCTCGGCTGGACAATGGCTGATGATACTAAAGTGGCAACATGGATATTCAATCTTTTTAAGGTTTATTTGAGCTGGATTAACTGCTCATTAGTTTGCCATAAAAGTAAATTAGTGTCATGTAATCAATTCAAAATCATGCAAATTCAAAATGTGCTGCCTGACTGCTTAAATTACATGTTCCCGATTTGTTGCGACTGTAAGCACCATGACTAATGTTGGGGCCTCAGGGCATTGTACCTTTTAAGTTGGCTAGTGTTACGGACTTTTCCCTTAGATTTGAAAAACTTTCCCGTGTGGTCACAAAGTGTATTCCATCCTCTGACATGTCCCTTATTACAGTTCTCTGATGACCAGCATTTAACATTTTAAAAGTGAATGTAGCACTAGTAGTTTCCATGGGCCTGGAAATAAAGGGGGATTTGACTGTGAGGTCATAGCCGGGACATTTCTAAATAGATGTAGAACACGTGATAGTGGCAGTGCACTTTCAGTTTCATTAAAGCCATACCAACTGTTGGTGACATAGTGGTAAGTCATTTGACTGCCACAGTTTCAGGAAATGACGCACTATGTTTGTCTGGATCTCCAGGGAGGCAAAGTTGGGTTTGATGCACTGTAAAATACAATTTCAGCCAGTCCAGCAGGCCAAGTTGTAAAGCTATTGTTTTCATGCTACTGCATCCTGATTTCTTTACTCTTTACATTATTTAGGTGCAAATAGAGGCTGCCACTGCAGTGGTGAGCCATTTGGGCCAGTTTTGTTTAACACAGGGAAGGTTTTGCATGTGTGTGTTTTTAATATTATTGCCCACTTAAAGATTATCGCGAGCAACCCATCGTTCAGAGAGACTTTTATGTCGTTCTGGGTATAAGGTTTGTTCCATGTCCCATTTAGGAAAAAGGAATGCCTTCTTAATAGCAATGAAGCCATAAGACAAAAAAAAAAAATCTAAGTCATGATAATTGTGCTCATTGGAAAGGTAGAGTCTTCAGAGGGCACTTAAGAATTAATCAGAAAAGGCCTCTTTGCGACCAGACAATTAGTCTACTTAACTATTCAGGCATTTGAAGAGGTGAGAGCTGCTTGTTGGTGGAAGGGCCCCAGGCCATCAGAGGCTTTTACAGTAAATTGCCATCACCATGTGACAGGTGAAGCATCTGTCTGCTTGTCTCTTAGGGCTCTCCTCTACCCCACTTGTGCCCGGATGCTACTCTTTCCCACCTCCTCATCTGCTAATGGACTAACGTCTGCTCAGTTGAAGTGGGACCTTCAATCTGAATTGCTTCAATGACTTATGGGATTTATTCATTGCTCATTCATATATTCATTGAAACAAAATAGATGATTGTCCTTATGACTTACCCTGTAGTAGGAAATTAAACAACGTTACATCCAGTTTTATTAAAAAAAATGTAGGATGCTAATGCATTTGTAATGCTAGCAAGTAGTTAAGTTTCCTTCGGCAGATCTGGGCTTTGATAATGCCCCTGAATGAAGGATTTGAAGAGTCAGGGTGTTCGCTTGGGAAGATTATTGTTTCCTGTTGGTACAAGGTTATTCACACCCTTTATATAGCGCAAGACTGTTGCTGAAAAGCAAAGGTAATAAGCTTTAAATGACAGACAGACACAGTAAGAGCTACATTATACAATGACGATGTGGCTTGCATCCAAGCACCTTGGTGAAGTATTTTGGAAGTTTACAAAACTGCCTCCCTAATTCAAGCTGTCACCCTACTCCCTCAGGGAACACTAGCTACTGTTTCAATTTGATTGTGAAAACCTTGTGGGTTCCTGTCAGATGAAAAACCTAAAGCCAACAGAGAAATCACCACTGGCTCATGTGTATATGAGGCCAATGAGGGATTTTCTAAACTAAAGTAATGATAGTAAAGTAATGATAATTACAGTCTTAAATGCCAATTATCTTTAGGAGACTATTAAAAAAGACAAATTTTGCCATCAGTTGAATGAGACTGAAATACATTGAATTGAATTGCCCTTGTATTACTTGCAATGCCTATGGTTATTCAGCTGGCTTGCTGGTTTACATCCTTGATGACAAGAATGATGAAACAAACTACATCCAGTGTTAAGGTTTTTTAGGTTACGTATACTTTCAAAAGGTCCCAACCATGTCACAAACACAGTAAGTATGTTGAATCACTTTCAACAAAGGTAGAATCATCTTGAATGATTAAAAGCTGAAATTCAAACCCACAATTAGCATTGATCCATAACTAAGAAAGAAAATAAATTACTTAGTAAGAGGTAGGTAGTTACCGCCTACTTGCTGTCGTCTGTGAGAACATCAAGGTATGTTATTCCCACCATAAAGACAGTTCAATTGCGTTTGTAATTAAACTGTCCGCCTCTGACTCCCTCCCATGTTACAAGAGTAACATGTTTTGTTTGTAAATGACTGCGGCAGAAGGGCATATTTGGTGGTAACCCAGACATGTGTTTTAGGTTTGTGTACTGTTCACACACATGCGGTGTTCACTTGTATTTCAGAACAAGCCCACCAACACACACACACACACACACACACACACACACACACACACACACACACACACACACACACACACACACACACACACACACACACAAACACACACTTACACATCCACAAGGGCGATTGGTCTGCAGTGTGGGTTAGTTAATGCTTTACATGGTAAGTGGAGCATGGCTGCATGTTTTAAGGTCTGTACTATGAGGATAGAGTAGAGTAGAAGCTGATAAGAGACTAAACAAGACTAGAAAGTGGGTCATGCGGAAATTGTTTGTTACTTTAATTGCTATCTCACAATGCCTTTACAATGTAAGCATTCATCACACTGGGTTATGGGAAATTGGACACGGAGAGATTGTTTTGTACCTATATAAAATGAAACCCATTTGAAGTTAAATTAAAGGTATAACACATAGCAGTGTCTTTATATTGCGCATACATCAACAGACAGATGAATGGCACAGCAGTGAAAAGGCTGTCGGTGGCTCAAAGCCTATCTTGCCAAGCTATGTTTTCTTGTGTGAGACAGAACTTGCCAAATAAATTAATTAAAATAATCACTCCTACACATTAAATGGTTGCATTTAGAAGACATTTTATACAAATTCAATCCAGGGGAAATGGCTGAGCGTTCAAAAGAACGACAAAGCACACCCACTCCATCCTTCAGAACGGTGGCCTTGATGTCCTGAAGGGAAGATTGATTTCTGTTGGTTAATCCTACCCGCATGACTTTATCATACTACATCACGCTAATGAATCTGGGTCAAAAGCTACGAGAGTCAGGATTAACTATAAACCTGCCTTGTGTCCTCGCTACTGTTTTACCAGGCCAGCATCACGCTAGCAGGGGCGGATCTGCTGTCCCTGAATGACTAACACACCTCCTCACTTAATAAAAGATGCACTTAAGTTTGGGCAAGCACGGTCTCAAGAACATGCAGATTGCCATTGCATTTCCAAAGGGAAGGAGGGATGGGAGTGTCTGAGACAATGGAGTCTGACACTATAGGGGGGAGGCAATAAGTGTTCAGACTCACGACTCTACTAATTTGTCTGCTTTGGAGAGAAGGACGCACTGAAGTTAAATTAGTGCTTTTCTAGCGGCAGCTGGAAGGGATAGTGGTGGTGGAGAGGTAGATCACAATAACATTCAATCTATAAAATGTCTACTTATTGTTCTCTTGACAGAACTGGACTCCAGTGGGACTGACCCATTAACAGTGAAAAGGCCAGGGTCACCTTTCTTTTTCATCTATGTCGTAAATAAACAGTGTTACTAGAAGACTTTGTAGTTCCTGTGCTGTCTCTGATTAAGTCCTCCCCCGAATAAAACCATGTTTGATCAATAACAATTGCCCCTCAGAGCAGGACTTGCACATACTTACATTTCTACTATGCAGTTATTGGACACCCAAACGTAAAGTTTTTGTTTGTTTTCTGTCATTTCTCTAAAAAGGTGAGAGACAATTTACTCTCGTCCCTGGAGTGTGACCCTTTTGGTAATTTGACCCCTTAAGCGTGCTAAACCCAGGCTTTCAGAGGCATTAAAGCAGCTAGCCGCCTCTCTGCTTCTGGAGCCGAGGTGCTGTACGTAACTTTTCATGCGTCAAATTAGTAACAGCTCCGCAGACCTGACCTGAGACGCTCACGTTTCACCACTGTGTTGTCAGTACTGATCTAATGGTGCAGAGCACATGCTGTTGGTCCGACCATACCTCTGTTCATCTTTTTTTTAATCTGTAAAATATCTTTGTTGTTCAATGCTTTGTGGTATACTTATTTTTATTATTTGGAATGATTTTTACACTGTTTACCAAACCAAAATGTATCCAAGCATTAATTAAAAGGTGTAATATACATAAAAATCCCAGTTGAGAATATTGCCTAACCCTTTGATTATTACATTATATACCTGTTAAAAATCTGTTGGATGAAATCTCACTCTAGATTTTTTTTTTTTGATCTGTCAATTGTCTTGCAGCAAAATTGCAATACAGATGTATTTTGAAGTTATTTTAATCATGGCTCTGTCAAAAGTGGCAAAAACGCCTTAAAGCAACTCTAAAGATGTGTTTTTTAAAATATTATATCGGCTGTATTTTAGAAATTAAAATGTAAGTGGAAGACAATGTTGTTGTTGATGTTGTATCTAGATTGTGAGGAGAAATCATAGTTTTACCTGGTATTGGGTTGGCAGCCATGCCGCAATAGGTCTGATCCGATATCTGTTCGCTTTATACTAAACCATGGCTAGTTAGCCCTTACCAATGGCTTACTGTCTTTGTGCTATGCTAGGTTACATTTACCTACCTACTTACCAAAACAACTTGTCATTGAACATGCAATAATAGTATTTATATAATCTTATCTGACTAGGTGTTGATAGGAACAAATCTTAAGTTCCCAAACTATCCCTTTAACTAACAGACTAATTTCATGTTTTTGAAGGGTTTTTGTACGCTTTACTTGTTTCAACTACTGACATCGTGGGTGGTGTTCTGCCTTCTTGAATAGTTAATATTTCTCCTACTCGTGTTGCACCACTTACGCATAGTAGTTGGATTTCTTCACCTAATAAGGGAACATTTTATGCGTCAAACAATTAATGCTTGTGCTTAAGTTTTCTTTACAAAGACGTTTGTTTCAAATTGAGCTGGAAACTTCAGAAACTCTCCGCTAGTTAAAACAAAGGCTAAGAGCTATTTTCTCTTTGAATGTTTTGAAACCCTCCACGGGTCTCATGCTCTGTCTGTTTGTTGACCCCACCCCCAGTGGCCCTCTCTTTTTCTTCGGTCGCACTCCACACATAGAGCCCACGATGATGTGTTTACCAGCCAGAGGGGTCAATTTGAATAGGCCTTCCTTCAGAGGGACTGATAAGGCTCAATAGGGACTCAATGCCATGTGTAATGCCCCCCCCCCCTCCCTCTCTGAGGAACCTTTAAGGCTTCAACTGCCAAGAAGCTCAAAAAGAAAGAAAGTCAGAAAGAAAACAGATATTTTGGTGGCATGGATATCTTGTTACCACCTAAAGGAAGTGACTCTGTTTATGGCAATTTAATGTTGTAGGGTGTGTGCAATTTTTAAAGAGTTCATTGTCTCATGGCGTTTGAAACTTACATATGTTATTATCTAAAATACCATGACCAAATCTTAGTAATTTGTATTTTTGGTGAATTTTTTACCGAACATAAACAACACAATATTTAAAAGTTAAACTAACAAAAACAACAAGAGGAAATCAGTAAGTTCTCTAATTGCCAATTTGGGTGCATTGACAATTTCAATATCCCAACAACCTATTCATGGTAAATAAAGCTGTCTTCTGCTTCGCGCTACATGCTCAATGTCCATTATGACTAGGATGTGCATCAATAGAGCACTTACAATTTTTTTTTGCACAATACACCTTAAGTGGGTTCCCCACTGTGCTACGCTCACAAAGAAATCGAAAATGTGCAAGGTCAGTCTAAAAACTTTGATCGGAAAGTATTGAACAAGAGCTTTGGGAGAAATGACTCAGAATCCATACCCTTCGCAGTGGCGATGCTGGTCCAGGTCAGGCCGGTGACATTTTTAGTCTTGGTCTGGCATTCATCGAGGTCTTCTGTCGAAAGACAAAGGGTGATAAAGCATTCCCCTTTAGGCTCATTTTAAACTCTGGCAGAACAGGAACAACTTTGATGCACTTTATTGGGCAAATACCAAGGAGATCTCATGCACCAGTAGGCGACTATGCCTGGACTGCCGCGGCCTCTGTCAGTAGCCCCCTTATGGTTAAAGTATTTCCAACTGAACTGCCATCCATGCCATGGTGCTGGCTCTCTCACTTGGACTGCAGGCCTCATAGAATACAGCTTTCAGACAGAAATCCAGACATTTTGTCCCAGTAGACCCTTTTTGCTTCAACCACACACCCCCACCATTTTTTTCCAAGTGTCTGTTCCTGAGATAAGAAAGCAGAGTGATTTTACTTGGGTATGGTTCTGGGCAACTATCTTACCACCTGCTTGCTAGAGACAACATATCTGTATTTGTTCCAATGATGCCCACACAAAGTAGACTGATGAGGGCTTGGACTGTCACAACAATGAGTTTTGATTCCAGTGCATGTTTGTAAGTGAAAGCGAAAGCCCATTGAAATATTCTCCCAGTTTACATTTAAAATGTTAAACTTGAAACAAAGATATCATTATATTATGGCCTATATACTGTATGTACACATACAGGAGACTTAACCGTATTTTCATCCCGCATGCCATTGGTGACAAATGGTTTGAAATTCTTATCATTTTCGTCCTGTGCCTCTACAATAACCAACTGAACAAATTATATTTGCACAAAGAATTGTGTGTGGTTTAAATTCTTTGTTACTAACGTTTCAGTGTGATAATCATGCACTAAAAAGCATTTTGGATGCTCAATCTGGCAGACCACCTTCACCGCTTTCCATATCATAAGCAAAGAAACAGGTTTTTCTGTTGTGTTGTTATGTGACTACTTTGAATGGATACCGCTTTCAGGTACTGACTAGAAAGGGATAGAGTGGGGGAAGAACAATGTTAGTTCAAATAAATGCTATCGCTTAGCCCCGCTTAGTGTGCTGTTTCGCATTGCTCTGTATAAATACAACTACAAAGGTTTTGGTTGAAATCCTTTCATTTGCTTTAGACATCGCTTGGGCTTTGTTTCTGTCTCTTTTAAATGAAATTTCAAACGCACATGAAACCAAGAACAACAGGATCAAGAACAGCAGGGGGAAAAAAGAACAAATGTAGGCCCTGCCCCAGGCCATGTTTGATATGAACTTCAGGTGTGTGGTTTTTTACTCTTATTTTCCCTCTTTTCAGTTTTTTTGGCACTCCATTTTCTCACTTAGTACAAGTGATGACAGGCAGCATTGAAAGAGAGGAAAAAAGCTCAAACTCGTCTGTTATTGACATTGATCTAACATTATTTCTATAACGTTGCGTCTCAGAATACGTCAGCCTTGCAGTGTGGCCAGAATGTACTTGTAGTAAAGGATATGTTAGCGTTATGCAATTGTTTTTATTGACGCAGGGTGACTTACTAAAGGATAGAACTAAATGCTGATAAGATATTATGAGAATGAAGCTGTAATAAAAGTGAACCTGGCGGTAAGACAGTAGGCTTTGTTTGGTCTCCAGTCTCCAAAGGGAGCTAGAAAGGCCTGCAAGTGTAAGCGGAGTCTACAGTTGCCAAGTTCAGTCTTGTGAGTTCTTAGGGCGAGTGAAGGCTGAGTGAGGCTTCAAAGAACAGTGTTGCTTACTGCTTCAGGGCAATATTCCAAAAAGTCGGACAAGTCTAGTGAAAGGAGACACAAAACAATGGGGGTGGTCCCAGTTAGGGGCTTCAAATCCGGCTCGTTGCCCGTCAAGCATTTTTGTCTGGTGTGGTGGTAAGTAAGATTTCAAAGCAAAAATATAGAGTGAAACTGACTGTAGCATGTTAACGGGGATTTCGGCTGGCAACCCTGTAATCTCATTAAAGTACTCGATGCACCAGAGGTCACCTGACAAAGTGAGATCATAAAGTCACAAGATCTGTCAGTTGTTTGTAAGTTAGGGTTTGAAGAGGATATTGATTCATTCTCAAGAATATGATACAGACAGGAGTCTTTTGTTCTGTGGGGGATTTCGGTGCAAACTACATCCTATAATACTTTCCCTCCTGAGCCTTTGGCATATAGGATATATGTTTTTTATCTCGTAATGCAGGGGTAATGTTGCACTTTTTGAATTATTTTTTTTCATGAGACAAAATTGCCCTTCCTAGCCGAAGGCTTTTTCTGATCTAGGTATATCAGACTCTTAGGTAGATTTTAAGACCCTTTGAAGTCAAAGACATATCCGGCATGCAAAGGGCTGTCAAAGCTTCAACTGGCCTCTTGATTTTAATGACCCAGACGTTTTTGCAGATTTCAGTATCGTTTGAGGGGGCTCATATGAAAGCACTGTAAATTTAATTTAAAAGGTCAAAACGGACATATCCTGGAATGCACCGGTAGTCTTTTTCGAGATAATTCCATTATACTGCCATACTCAGTCATTCCCTTGTTACCATGAAGTCCTTATATTTATTGATCAGCCTAAAATAAATAAACATGTATATATATATATTTGGTGTAGGAGGAGGTATTTAAAAGAGCCCGCTGTCTTTAGCCCCAGGATATAGGACCTTATACCCCACAAAGAGAGTCTGAAGGCGGTATAAAGTGTGTTTTTTGATCCTGAGAGAAGCCGTGTGTGCCGCTTGAACTCCTTTGATTCAATGGAGGGAGAGGGCGGCTTCACCACAGATCAAAATGTGCTCATGGATTAATCATGTAGGTTGTCATGGGGGCTCTCAGGTCTGCCAGGGGCTGCCTGCTGGTGTAGAATTCAAAGAGGGAGCGAAATCTTCTAAAGATTTCCTCTGGTTAGCCACGTCAGATCTCTATTCACTGTCATTTTAGAGTTGGAGGACACACTGTTTTTGTGCTTGGGTGTAGGTGTGTGTGTGTGTGTGTGTGTGTGTGTGTGTGTGTGTGTGTGTGTGTGTGTGTGTGTGTCTGTGTGTGTGTGTGCGTGTGCGTGTGCGTGTTTGTGTATGTCTGTGGCCCCATCTTATTTTTAAAACAAATCAAACAGAAATATGTTCCAGCACAATAACACCCTGAGCATTTGTGATGTCATGTTTCGTGTTGAATTCATTACCTTGCCACATCTCACTGTAAGAAAAACCCCAGTGAGACCGCTCAACCAGATTTGTGTGGCATGGTGAGATAATCACAGTCAACACGCCTAGAGCTACCATCGTGTTTGTTTTTAGCCTATTTCTCAGATTATTAAAATAATATTACTTTGCGTTTCGTAACACTAACATGGTTAGACACAGAAGGCCGGCCCTATAAATTATACACCAGCTTCTCACAGCAGGACTTCTAAGCAATAGGTCTTTTAGATGCAGTCTACTTGAAACAGACAGGGACCCCGAAACAGGCTCCTTTAGTGCAATGCGGTTAATGATGGGCTTATTAAGAATACACCAAAGTAAGGGAAAAAATCCCCGTTCATTAATATTTCCAGCTCAATTATTAAAGAAATTATTAAAATCATCTCTGCATAGCTTTTTCTCAACTTAAAATAAGGGTAGATATAGGGGTGGGGAGGAATGCGGTGATTGAGGGAGATAAAAAAACAGGTGGATGTACAATAAGAGAGAGAGAGAGAGAGAGAGAGAGAGAGAGAGAGAGAGGTTATAATCCTGAATTAAACGCTTGAACTGAATTGATTGAGGCTGAAAATTAAGGCTGGAATTTATTTGAATCCCAGCACGTCACCTAAGCTATGTGAGGGGCCACAGACACGTTCGAAGAAGGCGTCCTTTTTTCAAACGCCTCAGGACATTTTCTTCAGTCACTAAACTGTTCCTGCAAGCTAGTTGCGTTTCCTTAACCTGTGTGGCTAAAGCGGCGTTGTTAGATTGGTGCCATCACCTTGCGGAATCATTTTCCTGCCAAAAGCTGGAGGTTGTAAGTGGCTTGTCACTTCTTCCTCGTCATCCCCTCCTTTACCTCAAAAGGATCACAACCTGTCCTCCAACCGGAAATACTGGGGCTGCTACATTCCGTTTTGGTTTAGAAATCTTACATCCTGGAACCTATCTGACAACTGTATGCTCTTTCGCATTAGGCCTTAAAAGTTGTCCGACTGGCCTGCTACCTGACTTGGTAGCCTCATTCTCATGGATTTGTTACATACTGCTCTATAAATATTCAAATTTGCAGGGTGGCTGTAAGGTACAGGACGAGGCATGTACACTTCACATAAACCACTGCTCAAAAACCGTTTTTCTAACAGGTCCATATTTTAGCAGCGTGGTGAGTGACATTGCCATTAAATGCAGGGTCTGTTTTTGAAAAGCAACACGTGGTGTCTTGTTCAACTGGGAAAATTAGATGCAGCTCTTAAGAGATTTCAATCACTTGTCGGGCTCGGCCGCCATTAACACTGCTATCGACTGTGTGACCTCATCAAGTAGCGCCCCAAGCCCAGGCAGAGAAGACTCTTCTCACCACTTACTTCCCTCTGACTCCCCCCACCCCGTCGTCCTCCGTGGTCTATGCATACCCGCGAGATAATAGATTGGAGAGGGAACATTTTGCTCCACACAACATTCCACCAAATCAATTTAGCTGCATCTGAAATGGCAGCACAATATGAGAGATAGCGGCGGGTAAAATAAACCTTCGGGGTATTCCTCGTTGAGTAATGGAGGTGCCACAAGCCATTACAAAATCATTCCTTTCCCTGTCCTCCATGCTGCCTTGGGCTGGCTATGTTGAGAAAATGCAAGCAAAAATATGTGTAATAAACGGAATGTCTGATTCATAAGATACCTCATTTAATTCCAAAGGAGAGCTTTGATTATCTTTTGGGGTTATTCAATATGAGATTCCGAGTGAATAAACTCTCTTTACTCTGAGAATGGTACTGGTGTTGGATGTCATGTTTTCTACTCTATGCTCAAGTTTAGATGTGTGCTCTAACTGTGTCTTTCCTCCAGCCCTCTCTTCCCTGCCTAGTCTGCTTATAATCAGCTTTGGCAAAGACAATACATCAAACTGCAACGGGTCAGAGCATCCGTTTGTTTGTGTACGATTTGTCTTCCCAAATTTGGAAAGCCAAACACTTAGGCTTTTCGATGACTTCACAGAGCCAGTGGGGCCAGACATGTTTTGTTCAGCGCTGCATCTTCCAATTGTATTGAGTGGCGATGTGCTGCGTCTCATCATTCCCTCTCTCTGCTGTGACATTGACACACAATTGCTAGCACTATGTTTTCTCTTACGCTATACCTGTCCTCTACTGTCTCAGAATACAAAAACAAGGCAGTCAAATTCTCCCTAATCTGCCATTGCAACCTGTATTATTCTCCTTAACATCCACACATTGAACATTTCAGATACAAGATAGCATCCTTTAAAATTGCTATGCAATATAGATTGCGAGGATGGACATTCCAATGAATGATAAGGATGATGAGATTAGATATCTGGCATAACACGTTCCACCATTTTTCAAATGTGAGAGGGGTGGGTGCAATTCTTTTTTTCTAACACATTATTGTTTGTGATCCACCCTTTGTTACAAATATCTGGCAAGGCCTTGTGTTGTCCTGATGAGATACCACTATCTGTTAGAGGACACAAATTAAGAACTGGGGTCGGGGGAGAGATAGCGGAATGACTGATGGTTGATGTGGGTAGCGACTTTGTATTCCAATTAAATGGGGAAATAAAGAAATAAGACCTTCCATTTGTCTTCATTAGTTCACGGTCTCCCTTTGAAGTGCTTTTTCATGTCTCGTCATGAATCCTAACTCTCCCTGGCAAATACAGCATTCAAGCGAGCAAAAAGTTTCATAACTACTTCGTTGTAAGTCCTTTGTTATCGGGAGGGAGTCGGTGCATATCTCTGACCTGCCCTTGTCCTGCATCGAGGCTTGAGTGTTGTGCGGAGCTCAGTGTGAGCTGGCCCCTCGTCTCTGAGCGGCTGAGTAATTCCGCAGCCATGGTGGTGAAGGGGAGACCACTGTGGCTTCTACGGCAGATGGTTAATTTACCTCAGGTTGTCAGGAGACCCGGCTTAGTGTCTCCTCTCCCACTCCGATCGGTGAATCACAATTTTCCAGAGTAGGTTTGAAAGGTGGCACTGTCAAGAATGTTGTGATGATGACAAGACGAGAAAGACTTCTCAGAAGTTTTGCGAGAGAGGCTCCACTTCCGTCGCTTTGCCTGTTAATTTGAGGGTGTAGGTTGCAGGGAAAGGCTCTCTGTGTTTTGAGGATGGCCTCTGAATTCTTAGCCAATCATTTGAACAATATGAAATTATTGGACTGGTACACACTGAACACGTGGGCCAAGTAGCTAATCGTGTGCCAGTATTACATTTTGCCCAAATGTTTGGGAGGATTTTGTGCAGAACACCTCGAGAACACTGCAACAAACCCTTGTATTCTCAATTTAAAACACCCTCAAAAGGGAGTTGTTATCTCCACTGAGAACACAAGTATCAAACTTAGGTTAGAACCCAATGTAATGCAATCTTAATGAGTATTCATAAAGCACTTAAAGACATACCACCCTAATAGAATTATGCTTAAACTACCAAATAGATTTAACAGTTTTGAGCGATGAATCCTATTTGAATGTATCCCCATGGTCAACTAGTTGAGTAGAAAAACATTCTTCCCTTTAATTGTCTCTGGCTTGTTTGACATAAACGCCCAAATCACATTAGCATATTTTAATTATATTGGGAGACTGCTTTTGCATAGCCCCTGTGTAATTCAAGAGCTAGATAAACTCCCCCTCCTCATTACCGACAAAAGCCCAACTTGTGCTGGTGGACCTTTGCGCATACAAAGTCATTTTGTGGGGGCAAAGTCAAAGGATTTTGAGTGTGTAAGGGTGGGTGAGCAAGCCCACAATCTCCCTCCTATACAAGCCCAGGGAATGCGCGGTACAGACTCCAGGGCAGTGGCAAAGCGGCTGGCGGCTTTCCCATGGCTCCTGTAGCAACACAAGCAGAACCGGAGCTGGCAGGAGCTGGCCTCCAGTGCCTTATCTGCCCTGGTGTGAGCAGATGGGCCATTCCAACACACCGGCGTCCCCTGATAAGGAATCTGTGCCTGGCCAAGGGGGACTGCTGGGCTGCGTTGGAGGATGTAGGTTGGTTAGTGGGAGAAAGGGGAGGGCCCGCGCCTATCAGTAAAGGATAGATTGAATGACCTCCCATCTCGAACAAGACAAATGAGAAAATGCACTCAGGCACGCAACTAATATCATCAACTGCCAGAATAGCAAAGATGCAGGTGGGGCCTGCTTTGGCCGGGGAGTCAGAACTACATAATGGTGAACAATAGAAAAAATGCTCTGCCACAAATGCTTTGGGGAAACCTGTCACTAATTCATTGTCGAGGGACAAAGCCTTCTCATGCATCTAACCCATTGTTATTGACCTTTGTCTTATTTTGTCCAGTTAAACATTTTCCTCACTGGACCTCTGAGAGACTGCTGGGTTTAGTTTCCGACAACCACACAGAAACACACACACGCTCACACACATACACACACATGCGCGAACACGCGAAAACACACACTCACACACACACACACTCACACAAAACAGGTCACAGAAAGTAACATGTGTTTTAGTCTTCGGTAGTGGTGACCTTTGGCCTCGCAGGAAAAAGGAACTAACTATTCCAGGAGCGTGATGCTATGTCAGTCACAACCCCAGGCGTCTCTAACCAATCTTTGACGGGAAGTCCCCAAGGCATCTTTTAACTTGTTTTAAGAGTCAAGATAATGGAAACAAGCAACCCTTATTAGATATTTCTCATCCGAGCGGATGGCTCGCGACGCAATGTTGTCACATGTCTCTTGGATACAATAGTTAATATGACTAACCCAAGCAGGAAGTCCAACCTCTTTGATAAAAACCCCCAAAACCTTTTATGCAATGGTAGGTAGATACTGATTCATGTATTCAGATAGTCAATCCAGGCGTAAATAGTTTAGGGCACAGTATCGTGGGAACTCGCTCTGGTTCAGAAATGGACGTTAATCTGCAACTAGAAGAGTTAAATGAGGACTGTCTCCCAGGCCTCATTTTGCTTCAGTCCTGCCAAAGATTGAAAGGGAAACTTTTAAAAGTCACCCTCTCCATTTTTGGTATTTTTTTCTTGTATGTGTGTGTGTGTGCGTGTGTGTGTGTGTGTGTGTGTGTGTGTGTGTGTGTGTGTGTGTGTGTGTGTTTGTGTAGATCTATTTTAGTTCTCAAAAGTTAAATAAAGCTTAAGATAGCTAAAGCCTTTTCCTCTTACCAGATAAAAGCCCAACAGTATATGTACATTATCCATGTGTCATGGGTCACCCTCCCTCATCTTTCAAGGTCTGCCTGCCTGCTATCCTTGTATGTTTGCTTAAGGTTATCCTTCAGGGCACATTGTGTGTGTGTGTGTGTGTGTGTGTGTGTGTGTGTGTGTG
>JAVQJS010026989.1:0-12355 GCA_036024795.1 Galaxias rostratus | reverse complement strand
ACACTCTCTCTCTCTGAACACTCACATGCAACATAATTTGCCACTTTGCCAACGTTCACCCAGAGAAGTGGCTCTTAGTTCCAGCCCGAATGGGATTACACTGGTCCAGAGAAGGCACGTGTGTGTGTGTGTGTGTGTGTGTGTGTGTGTGTGTGTGTGTGTGTGTGTGTGTGTGTGTCTATACTGTAAATATCTATACAGAGATCCACGAGGAAAGCCCTAGAGTTAGCATGGACACAAACAGGTTGAAGCTTATGGCACAAGAGAACCTTTCAAGTCATACACAAAATCTCATTGATACTGCTCTCGTGGGAATACGTTGAACATATGTGTAGGGAGTGGTAAGTCACAAAGGCCTGCTACCCGGCAAATGTCTCTGCAGCATCTATTTCACAACAAGCACATTTAATGTGTGCTCCACTCAGAACACCAACCTAATTTAGGCCGCATGCACTTTCTACACACATTAAGCGACATGCTCTCAGTAATCTGCAGTGACGTTTTTCTTTCCTTGCTCGTCCTAAGCGTGACATATCCTGACTCTACCAGGTCCATTCAGGTTATTCCTGGAACAAACCCACACTTTCGTCCGGGAAACCAGAACTAGGCTGTTACCTGACTGGGGTCGCACTGTACTCTGCCTCTGTATTAGTTGTCCTTGGGCAACGATTAACACATAAGCCATGAAGGACCACAGCAGGGTCACCGGTGGCCACTGTAACGGTAAGGCTTTAAAAACAAAATCTGTCCTTTGGGAACCAGGAGCAGATGATGATCTAAGACAAATATGTGACTTTGCCAGCCATGTTCATCTTATAAAACCAATAAACTGTACTGGAGGCTGAATCCTTGTTGGGGTAATGTAATACACATTATAAACACAGGCTACAGGTTGTTCACACATCAGCAACAATGTGTCTGTATTCAATAACAGGGATTCAATGGTCACTTAGCCTCACCATCAAGGCTTTCAAGGGACGGTTTTCACCAATTATCTGATTTGTAACACCCACTCAAGTCCATACACAAGTGTTTTGGTCTTCATTTCTCTCCTAGCAACAAGGGGGGCAAGGCGTGAAATGGAGGTTGAGTTTTCCATTAGGATCTATAATGAAATTGCGAGACTAGGTGTTGCATACACATCTCTGATAAATATGTATGTGGAAAGAAAATGCATGGTCTTGAAATTCAAGGTTATGCAAGAGTCAATTGACTATTGGCTGGGGACACCTAAAACGGCACTGTAGATTCCTTGGTTTGTACAAATGAGTCATTATGATACTAAAAAATATGTATTTTTAATGGTCACACCTAAATGTCCAAATCATATGAAAAAATAGCAAGCAAGTCGTTCGAGGCAAATGCATTCATAATTCACATCGCACTAAAGTACTTTTTTCTCCTCTGCAATTAACCCGATTCAGAAGTATGTGATAATTCTGCACCAGAGATACACAACATACGAAGACACGTGCAGTTTTTCTTTAGTTATCATACAAACCAAAATCTTAATAATGTAATCATGTAATGGAAAAGCAATACAAATAACGTTATCCTATGATTCACGTGTTCTTTCTGTGAAACCTTTAAAGACCTGGAAAGATCTGTCCTTACCTATCATCCGCCTGCCAGTCTCCGAGCAACAGGTCTCGGAACCGGTACCGTGGAGGTAAAGGGAGTACCTCCTTCTCAATCTCAACCATTGTCCCCTCCTCGGCGCCGAATCCACGGGCGCAAAATACCCGAGACAAGGAAGGCAAAAAGATGCTCTAACAATTCCACAAACAAACCACACCTATGTTATTTGGGATGCAAATAAAATAAGCAAGTCATGGCACCCCAACTGAAGTTTGTTTCTTGATGCCTTCAAGAGACTGACGACGTGGTACTTTTCTACCAAAGCAACAGGTCGAGGATGCTGTGCTATGTGACGCGTTAATACTTTTGCTGTGACATCTGGCGAGCAACTGGTTGTCTTTTCAAACTAGCCTTCTCACTTGAAGGAGGCACCGGTAATGCTAGCCTAATGGATACACATCTTCAATCGGAATAGAAAAGCCAACAATTTATAAAAGTATTTTTTTTTGCATACGCACAAAAACAAAACAAAAATGTGCCAAACTCATGGCATTTTACATTGAAAATTAAAACAGTTTTTACATATAGATCATCTTCCAATCTAATAGGCACTTGACTTCATTAATATTCTACGAGTTTTGTGGTGGACCTCTCGAAACATGTTTTTTCATTAAAAAAATCCCATTCCAATCATTTTTGTACAACTTAACCATACGTCAACCAGCACAGTATATGAGTTTGTTTGGTAGATTTGAGGTTTAACCGATTACATTTACGTATTATTGCGTAGCCTATTATTATCAAACTGTTAATTATGTATAGTTATGCATTTTTGTAAGCAGGCATTTATTATGATTTAATTATCAATTAACATACTTGACATATCCCGCACGATATTTCCCTAAAAAGTGTATTCAGCACATATTTGTTTGAGGAGTAATAGCCAGTTCCATATAATACAACCTCAGATTCGAATAAAATAGCTGACTTTTATTATCTTCCATATAAAAACAAGAGGTGTTATTCAAATCAATTTACAAACATATTGATATTCCTATATCAGGAGAAGTACTACCAGGGTAAAAACACAGGAATGATCAGATAATATCAGGCATTTGATGAACAAAAAATATAAAACAACTTCATTTTGCAATGCCTACTTTGCCCTCTAGTGGTTTAATGCCACTAGTCACAACATTTTGCCAGTGTTGGGATAACCACTACTAGCACATCCCAACATGACTGACGAACCATAAAGACATATTTTCCACACAAATGGATATGATTAAACGTCTCACACAACTTCCTGAAGTGATGCAGCCACCATAGCCTAATTTTTTTTGTCGTAAAAAATAACATGGCATGATGTTATAGAAGTTGGGCTTGTATCCATGGTAACGGCCAAGAGCCTGAACATCAGAGGAGTAGCTGTTTTTCAAAACCCATCTAGCCCGAGATGATCAGACTGTGGTACGCTAAGAGTCTGCTGCAGATGTTGCATCAAAGTCCAACCTCAGCTCTCCAGGAAATTGGCCTTTCACCACAAACAGGATTAACAACCTAATTTCCATTGCAAAGCTGAGGCAAGTGCCAGCCAACCATGACAAAAGAAATGGATAGAAACATTATGTCAATAAACCCCTTTCCCTTGTAGACAAATCAAAATAGGGTGACGCTGAGATTCATTGCAATTTTGTCTTTGTGCAATAAAAATAACCACACTATTGAGTAAGCACTGCTTGTCTGCATCTGAATTGCAGCTTATACCAGTAGCTGACAGGAAAATAAGAGGAAATTGTTAAGCCATTAAAGAAAATGGCAGAAATCTCTTCCTTGCACTCCTTTATATTAAAACAGTATTACAAAAAGCATATAAAAGGGTCCCAGCAGTGATCCAATTCTCAGTCTGTGTAAATGGTCGCCATCCCAGGGTCAATCCAATGTGATATTGACTGAAGCTAAAGCTTCCACAGCCCAGCCGGGGTACTGTTCACTGGAGGGGAACATGCGCTTCATGAACAGCCTCACAAACTCAGGGAAGCGACTTTCCACAATACTCTGTCTCACAGAGCGCATTAGGGTGAGCTGAGCACAGGGAAGATAGGATGTGATTAAAGCAATTTTCAACAACTTAGAGCAGGATACAACTGTTACTTTCTCCTATACTCACCTGATAAGCAATGTTGTGGATTGTAATGTGATGCATGGCGGCTGTATCAGTCTTGAAAAGGGCATGAAGGTACGCCCGGCTGTGCCTTGAATCAAAAGGAAAATGGAGTAGATTGAGAACTCAAATTACCACCATCAATGTGGAAAAACACACATTGACAATGCTGTGTTTGTCTTTCACATTTGGGTTTAGAGAGGGACTTTTCCTTACCTCTTGCAAGTAGGGCACTGGCAGTTAGTGTCTATGGGCTGGAAATCCTTGGCAAACTGCTTGTGTTTAAGTTGAAGTGATCCCCAGGGAACCAAAGCTGACCCGAACCTCTGACGGGCCAAAAACAATCACCAGATTGAGTTCAATTGAGCCTACATATAATTAAACAATACTAAAGTTTAATACATGAGGTGCCCCTAAAGGAAAGCGCTTACTGCAGTGCGGGTGGGAAAAACGCAGTCAAACATGTCACAGCCCAGAGCGACACACACCACTAAGTCCACAGCATACCTGTAACAAACACATGCATGTTCTATGAGATCCCATATGAGGTCCTGCCATGTTAAAGTGTGGAATAGAGGACACCCAGGGAAAGAGCATTCTTACCCGACACCCATGAGGTAACGGGGCTTGTTGCGGGGTAAGTGGTCTGTGCTCAGTGTAACCATTCTCCAGAAATCATCTTTCTCCTCACCCCCGCTCAGGCCACCGATGGCAAAGCCAGGGACGTCCCGCTTGGTCATTTCTGAACGGAACATTAGCAAAAGGTTTTAGATACACAAGCTACTTTACTGTGCATACGTTTTAGGCGGCAGATGCCATTTTGAAGGCAAAGGGTGGTCACATAAAATGTTGATTTGATATGGATTTGCTTATGCCTCACTGTGTATTTTATGAATTTATAACAATTTTATATTTTGTATATTATATATATTTGTATTCAAACTTTAAAGACTTCTCACCTGCCTAAAACATTTGCACAGTAATGTTTTGGTAAGTATGGTTGGAATGGTAAATAGTTGTCATTGATCTTTTTTATAATTTTACAGATAAAAATAAAAATCCACGAAGCCTATTGTTATGAAGTCCTATTTTAAATGATCGAGCGATAGCATTTGTAAAGAGCAGTGAGAAACCTCACCAACTAGACAAGCCTTGCGCAACTCTACATTCAACCCTCCCTGGATGATGGCAAAAAGGTTCTGTCGTCCTGGATTCTTATTGGCCGCTATGCAGCGGTCTAACCAGCGAATAGACCTCTTCATTGCTTCCTCCACCCGGGGCCCGGTCACTGTACTGCTAACCACATCATCAAGTTGCATCATGATGTCTGAACCTGCAGACACAAGTTAATTGATATTTTACAGAACAGTAAGAGACAGAGAAAGTGCCCAACAAGGTGTTCAGTCTTTGTCTTGTTAAAATGATTGAAAACGTACTTTCTAACCATGTTGCTACTGTACCAGTCAATCTCATTTTACTTACCTAGACTATTTTGTATGCCAATGGACTGCTCGGGAGTTAGTAGGATCTCCTTGCCGTCATACGGCGACTTGAACTTGACCCCTTCCTCAGTGACCTCTGAAAGTTCCACAAGAGACACCATCTGGAACCCTCCGCTGTCCTATGTGAGGACAGAGAGTGAATGTTTCGGATGAGCACAAGATACAACCATCCATACATTCTACTGCATTGAGGTGAAATTATAATACTCACTGTTAGGAGGTTTCTCTTCCAGTTCATGAAGCCATGCAAACCATTTGCTTTCTCGATTAGATCAGGACCCTGTAACGGACAGAACACCATCTTTGATTTTATTTCCCTGCGTCAAAGCATTCTCGGATCCCTTCCATGGCAAACTGTATCAAAACTATCCACGTATTATATTTACCGGCAGATAGCCCCGACACATAAAGGATAAAATCAGGTGATATCGACAGTAGTCTATCACTTACCGGTCTCATACCCAAGTGGTATGTGTTACCAAGGCAAATCTGACATCCAAGAGCCTCCAGTTGATCCACAGTGATTCCTTTCAGGGTGCCTTGGGTGCCTACAGGCATGAAAACCGGGGTACTGACGGTACAGTGAGGAAGTGTAAGATCACAGGCTCTCGCTTTGGTCACTGGACATTCAGCAACAATTTGCAGGGCAAGGGGAGCAATAGTTGACACAACCTTTTTAACAGACATGATTGTTCCTGAACTAGTTGTTACAGCTTCTTTGACCATGGGCGCAGCCATCATGGGACAAGCAAGCACACTAGTGAAACATCGAAACTCCGTATCACCATTGGATTAGATTTAGTTGGGGAAAGGCACAATCCTTTTGGCAAGCCAATCGAGAGACTGAACTGTAGGAATGGCAGTTGTATTGACCAATGAATTCCCCTCTTTGCGTTGACAGAAGGCGGGTTTTTACCCACCGCTTTTCATCGGAAGATGACCCGCCTGACCGGATGGTGGTCTCGAGGAAGTTTTGTTTTGCAAGTTTTCCGTCTGTTTGGGCTTACTTTGAATATTTAAGGTGTTCAGACGAACACGCCACAGTTTTTTTGTGTGTCGAAACAGTCTATCACCTAAACATTTGGTGAAGAGAACACGGACGGACAGCTCGAGGTGGAGGAATTTAACACTTCAGAGTAACCCGAGCACCTTGCGGCTAAAGCTAACGTTAACATTAGCTCATAGTCCGTGTTCGGGAGCGGATCTGATCCAGCGAAACCATGGGGAACCGGGGGATGGAAGACTTGATTCCCCTAATCAACAAACTTCAAGACGCCTTTAGCTCCATTGGCCAAAGTTGCAACTTGGACCTTCCACAAATTGCTGTAGTGGGGGGACAGAGTGCTGGAAAAAGCTCTGTGTTGGAAAATTTCGTTGGCAGGTAACGCTAACTAAATTAGCACGTTACGTTTCGTTAGCTGAGGGGTTGGTTAGCTAACGACGTTAGAACATTTTGATTAGGCGAACACCAACCATACCCTTAACACACCAGATCCAATCAAGTTGTGACGCATGGCTGCTCATGTCTATGCCAACCATTTGCTTAAATAACATACAATAAGTTAACTCATGTTAATTAGTTAACTTCATGTCGTTTCTGACATAACAGCAGGGATCCAGGAAATGTAAAATTAGAATGTCGGGAAGTACCGATGAGCATGGGCCGTTCCTTGAGAAGCCATGGGGACTATGGATTGTATACTTACTAGTTGTGTAATGATCAGCGGTGCTGACTGCTTTAGTTGGTTTAACAGGGGTTTATTCGATTATCGTTTTTGTGTACTTACAATGTGTTTGTAATTTCAATTTCGTATTTGCGTGTGGCTTTTTGTATGCTATTAATAAGATTAACTATATAGTTCTTATTTCCCCTCTTTTACATAATGCAATGTATTGAGCTGCTTTTTAGCACTCCTCCTCCCTTGTTTCAAAGAGATACATGCCATAGTGCACTCTAACATAGTTTGCTTTAACTTTATACATCAAAAGAAGGTGTCAACATGATACTTGATTCGTGTGTCACTTAAATTTTCCAAGGCTGTTCACGAGGCTCTGTAAGAAGTTTTTTGTTTGCTATTTCCATTGTGTACAGTATTTTTGAAAGACTACCACTTCACTTCTAATTGCCCTCAACTTAAGTCATTTTTTATTATATTTTAATTAAGAAAATAGTGTGTGTCTTATTTTGAACACTAGAAACCTAAGTTAAACAATTTACAGCATTTGAGCCTTGCCGATGCTGCTGTCTGTCTCTGGTGGGAGGACTAGCCCACTGGGAATTTTTAACATGCTGGTCCTGTTCTCTACTGGGAGCGAGTTAACTTGTGTTGATTATATTCTAAACATCTCTCAAACAAAGCTTGTTTAACAGGTTTTCCAAGTAAAACCCAGTTAGGGAAACTTGAGTGAACAAAGCCTACTCAAACACACACACACACTCACACATTAGTTACTCGTAGGAGATGTGGACTCTTTACAAACAGCCCTGTGGATACAAACACATAGGACTGATCAATATGTCATAGATGCAGTTACTCAAGAATGGACACGCATCTTACAACTCAACACCCATGTTAGTTCTGATACTAGGGTTGTTGCACTCTCAGAGCACTTGCGATATATTGGTTGTAGTTCACATTAGCCTGGATGCTTGCAAATGACCTACATTTTTTGCCGGAGCAGGCTTTTCAAATGCCGGCTGTTGACAACTCTTAAAGACACAAGGCTACACTGAAGCAATGTAGGCATCACTTATGCACTAAATAGAACATAGCGTTTGTGTTATGTTTTTTTCAAGAGCTTTTTTTTTTTTCTTTGCCCATGTGCTTAGAAGCGGTATTTTGTGCCACATTGGTCGTCTGCAGGGACATTTTACTCTGCGGTCCAATTTATCCTGCAGTGATCTTTATGGTCAATAAGTTATTAACGCCCCCTCGGTGCTAGCACCAAGGTCAAGTCTAACAAACACAAAAGGTTTGGGTGGTGCCATAGTTCACTATAGCAACTGCATAGAGGAATGCGTCATCCAGCCTATGATGTGGAGACACCCATAAAGAGCGTTCTTGTTTGCTTGTCACATCGTTTTATAAGACAAACCCTAATTAGAACCCGATGGCCTGTACACAAGTATACAAACTTTATGCCATGATAATTGAACAGAGCAACACCAATAACAGCTGAAGTACTAAGGCTGGCAAAGCCTTCAAAGTTTTTGTTTGTAAACTCATGGCATGTGTCTTGGCTGTTGTTATTCTAGTGATGGGTGTGAATTATGTAAGTGTGAGCCTCATTGGTTCGTTGCCATTGGTTTGTTGGCCTTTCAGACACTTTGCACTGTGTTCTGCCCTATCCCTAAGGCTGTAAAATAATCTCTCTCTTTGCAACACCAGCAATGAGGCAATGAGAACAGAGTCCATCACTTGGGAATATACACACACACACACACACACACACACACACACACACACACACACATATACACACACATACACTCACTGTCATTCACACACCAGTAAGAACTCACACAATAAATAACAACCCCTCAGCTGTCGGCTGGCAGGCTGAGGGGCCGGCCGACTCACTTCGTTTCACTGGCAAATGTCGACCAGACGGCCCCTCCCAGTGGTCTATCCTCCTCTCACTCGGAGGCATCAGACCGGTGCAGAACGTGGCATCCCTTTAGCCTAGCTCTGCTGAAAGAGGTGGGGCCGGAGGCACACTTTGTGACCAAGCGGCGTGACGGATCTGACGGTCCTGTGGAGTCACTGCCTCAGTATCCCAGGTGCTGTGTCTGCTGACAAGTCAAGTGGACTAGCAGCCGCCTGGCTTTGCTCGCTTCCCTCCCAGGAGTTTGGCTACCACAGCGTAGGTGCGGGCCAGCTCTTCTTCCCCTGTGCCCAGTCCTGGTGGTCCTAAACAACCCGGGGCCCGAGTGCCAGGCATGCCTCTTAATCAGATCTCGACCCGATCTAATCAGCCAGACACCGCCACTATGTCTGTCTGTCTCTGTGGGCTGTGCGCTTTTGTTTACAGACGTTTTTCATAGCGTGAGCGCATGCACTAGTTTCTTAATGTGGTTCAGCTTCCAGACACAGGAAACTTCCGTTATTAGAAATGTTTTTACCATGGCATCGGATCCAAATAAATAATAACTAGAGACGTACATATTCAGTCTAAGGCATATTTTAAGTGCTGAATGAATATGTAAAACTGTACTAATTCTCTCTTCCCACGCTCTATTAAGGAGAGTGCATACCATTTGCAAGGCTGCCCTTTGTTCAGCTTCTTTGCCTAAATGCTGTTAATATAATGTTCGCCAACAAACATACCCAAGAAATGCAATCAAACTCCCTTTTAAGCTTACTCCCAACCGCTGAGATCTAACATTTCCTCTGGGATCCCGCGGAATTGCCCTGTCCGGCCTAAATTTCATTTCGGCTCAGTACCACGCTTTATTTTCCCAGCGTGCCCTCTCCCCAGTAGTTTAATGCGCGTGTTATCGAGCCATGAATAACGTTCAATTTCGAGAAGACCACGAGGCCTCTGCCCGGCCTGCGTCTGGGCAGTGATGTCATACTCCCCGAGGGCGGGAGTATGGAGGTCATATCTGGCACAACAGGCCGGCCGGGGCGGGGCTTCTGTCGCAAGGGCTGGATACCGACTTGTAGATTTGAGACTGATTAACCCGTCAGACTGGGTGAGGTTAGGCTGACGGTAAAGGCGAACCAACTCGCAAATGGAACATTTAGGTGGAAAAGACGTCACAAGCTAAAAATTGCGGGTGACGATTTGTGTTTCAGACTGTTCTACATCAGAAAGTCTGCGGTAGTTTCCTAGGTAAACATCTTTGGTCTAGAGAGTTTAATTGGGTGGACTTGGATGTGCGAGTAACATGGGAATGCCGTTGTAATCATCAGAATGAATATGCTCTACTGAACCCTTCCCTGAATGAATCCCACCAGTCTCATACACATGCTCGTGCTAATCACCTCTCCTGTGGGTCCACCGTGTGTCCCGCGGGCTTTTAACGGTGCCTCCGCGCTCCGACAGCCATCCAGCCCGGCCTGCCATGGCCGGACACTCAGGCGTCCTTCCTGTCCCCTCAGGGGCACCGGTTGCAGCGGGCTGACGTGCTGCGAGTCAGTGGTTCCACTGTCTGGTTAAGAGAGGCATAGGCTGTCAGGGGCAACAGGCAGCAGCGGGGGAGGGGAGATGGCACCGACTTTCTCCTTTTTTCCTCCTCTCCCTCCCTCTTTAGCCTTCTTGCACTTTCTTCTCCCTCTTTAGCCATCCTCTCTCTCTCTCTCTCTCTCTCTCTCTCTCTCTCCATCCCTCTCTGTTTGAGGAGAGGCTGCTCTTTGCTTGGCCATCGATAATGCATGAACTGATACACAATCTGCTCGGCCTCGTCTATCATTTACAGCGCATCAATAATAGACACCCGCCCGCTCGCTTCTCTACAAGTCTGACTCCGCCGTCGCATAAAGAGGAGCGTGTCCAGCTCTATTCCCAGCCTGGCTTTGTGTCGATGATGCTCTGTGGAGCAGCCCATCAGAGGAAGAGCTGGTTTTGAAGTAAAGCAGAGTTTTCACTCTTTGTTTTGATGTGCCGTTGTCGCGTTCCCCTGCGTTTGAGAGGGGGAGGCCGCCAGTGGAAGGGATGATACGGCCTGTAGATCTGTGGTGTAAAGAGTGTCGGCGCGGCACCAATAGAGCAAGGCTTTAACGCACCAACACATAAACACATGGAGAAGTCAGCCTCCTCAGGGCTCGGACCGCTGCATTTACACTCTCCTTTTCTCTCCCCGTTCCTACACCCTCACTATCTCTCCTGTCCTCTTTACGACTGTACTGTCAATCCTCCCCCTCCCCCATGCCACCAAATAGAAGTGTGGAAAAGCTCTGCTCTAGCCACCTTCATTGTGTGTGCAGAACACTAGACCTGCGCTGAACCCAGACCATCCAGAATGTTCCCACTGTTAAAGTGGCTCTGCCAACAGGGGGAACATGGCAGCACTCACTGAAGTTAGCATATGCTAGCCCCAGCCTGCTGCCTTGTCCTGTGGCTGACACATAGCTCCCAGTCTCAAGCAGCAGGCTGGCTCCCCTCCACACACACACACACACACACACACACACACACACACACTCTGTCCGCCAGCCGGTAGGATCTGCCGGACTGAGCCCGAGGTAGAATGTTAGTTCGGCATTAAGGACGAGGCTGCCAGTCCTTTGCCCTACCCGGTTGGTTAGCGCCCACTGATTAGCAGCAGATACGGTGTGTCGGGGCAGAGAGCTGACTGCAGCCTCGGTGGGTGGTTGACATCCCTCAGGGGCGCTGTCACTTTAAGAGCAGTGCACACACACACTGCGAGGAGATGCCCGTCTGGAGTGCGTCTCCCAGAAATGAATCTTCAACATTGTCAGTACTCTGTGCTGTTAAGACTGGAAAAGATGTGCGCTTGTCAGAGAACCTCCACACCATTGTTAAAGCCAGGTGTCAGTGGCCTGACCCATCTCTTAAGATGTCCATCTCTTATCCTGGACTCCGTCTACCATATGGACACATTCAGACATGCACACGCTTTAGCCTGGTCCTGTTAGAAACTAGCTACCCGAGAGGCTCCTTGCCTTGGCGTCGTTAGAAATGGAGCACATCAGTCGAAAGAGGGAGGCGACGTTCCAAAATCAGCGTGGCTCTGAAACCGCGCGTGTGGGCGTGAGTGAATTGACCTGCGTGGGAAGGATGAGGGTGACGGAAAATGTCGCTCGAGTGCCGCATGGAAGGTTAAAGGCGTGAGCTTCTCTTGCTGCGATCAATTCACCGCAAGGCTACGCTCTGAGGAAATTGGCCTTGAGTGTGATGAATAATTTGTGACCCCCCCTCCTTTCTTCTTCCTCTCTCTTATGTGTCTTATCTTTCGACCCATTCTTCTCACGCTCATTATTACTTCCGTTTTCCTGTCCCTTTCTGTCCTGTCTGCTTTACTCTCTCTTTCTGTCCCCCCCTGCCCCCCCATTCCCTTCTATCGCTCTCTCGCCCTCTCTTTCTCTCTTCCTTTGTCCTCCTCCCTCTCTCCCTCTGACCCCCTTTCTCTCCCCCTCCCTCCATC
>JAVQJS010026959.1:0-12136 GCA_036024795.1 Galaxias rostratus | reverse complement strand
CACACACACACTTTAGAGTCACTTATGAACCTGCATGTTTTTGGACTGTGGAGGAAACCGGAGGAAACCCACGGTAACACGGGGAGAACATGCAAACTCTTTCTTTCTTTTTCTTTTTTATTTCTTGTGAAAGACTTTTCATGTGAAAAGGCAATACAACAAATAATGTGGAGATCAGAAACATTGATGCCATACAATCTGAATCAAGAACAATTATTCTTAACAAAATTGTAATAAGCATCATCATTATCATCATCCATCCATCTATTATCAGAACCACTTATCCTATGCAGGCTCACAGGGGGCTGGAGCCTATCCCAGCTGACTTTGGGCGAGAGGCAGGGTACACCTTGGACAGATCGCCAGTCCATCACAGGGCTAACACATAGACATACAATCTTTCACACACACATTCACACCTACGGACAATTTAGAGTCACCAATTTACATGTTTACAGTTTACAGTGTCTGCATGTTTTTGGAATGTGGGAGGAAACAGGAGTGCCCGGAGGAAACCCACGCTAGCACGGGAAGAACATGCAAACTCCACACAGAAAGGCCCTCAGGTGGGAATCGAACCCAGGCCCTTCTTGTTGTGAGGCAACAGTGCTAACCACTGCGCCACCGTGCCACCCAATTATCATCATCATCATCATAATAATAATAATAATATATTTAGTAATATGGAGCTTTTCTGAAACCCAAAGCTGTTTTGTGGTGCGCCTCTAGAGCAAATGACACCCCTGTGTAAATGTCTTCTGAGAAGTCGCAAATGGTTCGGTTGTGACAATTTAATTAGCTGCCGAATGAGTTGCTCTTCCTTTTATCTTTCCCACGGCCATGAGGATTATAGGTTAATCTGCATCAGTGCTCAAACGGTGTACATTTTCTGCCAAACATTGCCCTTCATTATAAGGCAGGTGATTGTTTTATAGTTATTTCATGATATCATTAATTTTGGTTAGGGTAGGACACGCTGGGAGGTAGGATGGATAGTGGTGGCACGTCGCCTGTTCTCCCTGTGGTGTGAGAGGCAGTAAGTGGGGTCTTAATGAGGTCCTTTCTAGGGGAGGTAAGCCCCCATTAACTATACCAACTCTGCTGATGATGCAGAAATGCAGGAGGAGAAATGGGTCGGAATCCTGAGCAACAATTGTTACCAATAAATAACTCATGTTCAATGTGATTATTGTTCAGAAGACATTCAGTAGTTATTTTGCTTTAAATTGTTTCCATTAGATGATAAAGAGAAGGTTATAATGGATAGCTATCTTGCTTGTCAACAACATCGTTGGACATGGAGAAAACATTATTGAGTGAAAGCATGAAATGTGTCTTTTTGTGATCATCCCGTAATCTGTAAAGGGAAAAATCGATTTTTCCTCACCAGCCAGGGGATTACTGTGCTCAACAAAAGATTTCCGACCATTATGATTGGCAAAGGCAGTGGCAAAACAAAAAACGTGAAAGGATTAACTGTAGACACAGAAGGCAGTGCCAAGTATGGTATTCACTGTTTCAATTCAACAAGCAGCTGTGTGGAAGCTCTTTGGTTGAGTTGTTCATATGGTCAACTTCCATTGAATCCTCCCTTCCTACCATGAGTTTAAGTGAGGGGAAAGTCATGTTTTATTGTTGTTTGAGGCTTAGATTGATCTGGTGTTTTATTCCTTTATGAGGAGCAGAAACAAGGTTTTGTACACAAAACACAAAACACAATAACTTTTATCAATCTAAGCGTCTCCCCACACACTATCCTTCTAGTCAACGCTGAACAGCACATGCACGTTCTTCCATCAGTGCTGTTAAATAGTATCTATCTATTTGCCACCTCATTTCAAACACTTGGATATTCAACAACTGCACACTTTTTAGACAGTTCTTCAACCTTGTCAGGAAAACAACACAAACTACTCAATTTTGAAACGGCGTACTGGATACCTTTTTATTGACTGACTGCTCTGCTAATACGGTGGGTAATACATATGGTAATGACCACTCTGGAGTATTTCTGTTTTAGGGGCACAGATTCACACCATTGCTGTCTCTGTCTGACACCAAGCAGGATATATCTGTATGCCTCTGCAGTCCTTTACTTATTAGCGTCCTGACTGCCCATGATAAGCCTTGGCACTGTGTCAGGCACTTAGCGGATTCAGTGCCAGGAGACCTCCCGGCCCAGCATCAGCCCCGAATGCTCTCCTTGGTGGAGCCGGCCTGCTACCGCGAGTTCAGACACCTCCATTGGCACATGTAATTGTGCTTGACAATCCCAGCTGCTCCCTCACTGGAAATGAACCACAGCGTGTCGCAATAAATCGTTTTACATGTTCCATGTAACAACAGGACATTTTCCATATGTATATGCATGCATGTAAATATTTTTGACCCAATTGCGCAAACTTTACATTGAAATTCCGCGATCCGCTTAAGAACAAGCCTAGGGTGCTGTTAGAACAAATTCTGTCAGGTGTGCAGAACTCCCTTCCAGCAACAGTGCTGTGACAACACATTAGAACCCCCTTAGTCAGAGAAAGGAAACATGTGTTAGTGATAGTATATTGCATCAGCCTTAGGAAAGAAAAAAAGGCTTACAAAAAGGACTGTGCATAGACAGCCCTATGTGACGACCATGTGACTCAAGGGCTTCATGTTCTGCAGCCAGAAGGACGTCTTTATGGGCCCGTAGACACAATCTCACAGAAAACATGCGTTTCTAATCTACCCATGTGCCTTGTCCGAGACCCGTTGAAATCCCAATACACATTGGTTATTCTCATCAATGTGCCACTGCAATGGGAACCATGTGCTTGCCTAGAGCCTAACGTCCTAATCACTGTTCCAAGTTTACAAGCCTGTCGTGTCCCCCTGGGATCTTGTTTCCCATGCCCAAACAATGGCTACATATTCATTCAAGTTTTCAAGAATTTATGAAGAATCCCTCTTTATGGTTTTCCATTGTGTCGTTGAAATTTTATTGGTTACGAGTAAATGGCTATAGATTGCATGTGTTCCCTCTTTGAATGTAGCCTTGCCTAAAAATGTAAAAGGTGATAAAGTTTCCAGCCCACATTTAAATTTATTACAAATGATTTCAACACCTCCGTCAGTATTGAATACATGGAACCCTAAAGCATGCATGGAGAGACAGCAGATGTGACGTGATACTGAACTCTTGTCGGCACAGATGGAGAGATTGTGAGAAGGAGAGGGTGTGTGTACACGAACTTTGATGGACATGAAGCTGTTATATGATCTGCTATCTGATAGCTTTGGCATTCTTCATCAGTCAGAGAGCACGCTGTCATATTTCAGGGTGTTTGCATGTCTGCGTTTGTGTGTGTGTCTGTGTGCGTATGTGTGCGCGTGTGTGTGTGTGTCTGTCTGTGTGTGTGTGTGTGTGTGTGTGTGTGTGTGTGTGTGTGTGTGTGTGTGTGTGTGTGTTTGTGTGTGTGTTGTGTGTCTGTTCCACTCAGATTACACAATATGCACAAGGGGTATAAAAGAGATACACGTCTCATGGTCAGCTGCACTGGTGTTTGACAATGGCAGCTACAAGTCGGGACAGGATCTACAAGTCTGACTGGGCATGTTGAAGAGGAAGCTATTGATGCCATGAGCTCTGCTCTGTGACAGGAGGACGATGTGGCTCCCTCATGGCTCCCTCACGGCTGTTAATACTGCCGTGCCTGATTCATTCTTCTTCTGCTCTGATTTCACTACCGCAAGCACAGGTTTCAAGCCTTTCTTGTGTTCTTTTGTTTTGTAAACTTTGCTTTTTGAAAAATTAAATGTAATACAAATACTACTGATTTAAACATTAATATACTATGGACGTTTGACATTTATGACAGTTATTAGTCATTAGTAATACGCTTATCACACCGTAATTTACTGCTCGGCCTACATGAAAGGCTTACACACCTTTTCCAGAAGGGGATGCAGGACAGAGTTAATGACAGCACGTTGAATGCTCTGCCAACACATTGATCAACGCTCTGTTTGAGGTGCCCTAATTTAGTGTGGGCACTGGGCTCATTGACCACTAACAATCTCTTTAATGGCACTTATGCTCCAGTGAAAAGTGAATTAGAAAATGCCTTCCCAATCCTCCACCATGGCAGCTGCCTTATCTCCCCCTGCACCTAATGGCCTGGCTCGACTGGACACCCACACAGCGTCTTCAATGGGAAGTGTTTCACGTTTTCTGCCGTGGGGTAGAAAGTGATAGGATGTAAAGGTCAGTGGGAGAATTGGCATCCCAATCAGCTGGCTTGTTTGTGGTGAGCATTTGTCTTCTTCTCTGTCTCTGCCTGTCTGTTTGTGCACTTGTGACTATGTGCTGAGTGTCAATAATGAGGCTGCATTCCGTTTCTGACCCGGAGAGGTTGTCGATGCTCACTCCTGCATCTCTACACTCTTTTCTCAAGAGCAGGTGGCTGGCAACCAGGAATACTTTCTTTCTGTTGACAAGTTGCATACCGCTGGGGGTACAAGACTGCATAATAACCTGACATATTTTTTTTTCTCCCAGTGGGTGGAGAACAGTCACTTAGTATGATGTAAGGTCACACTTTGAGAACATTGTCATTCACCCAGCAGTAACTACACCTTGAAAGAATGAAGCCGTCTCTGCGACATGTTCAACAGTTCAATCCTTTCCAAAACTCTTTATAATGACCCCAGTGACTCCACAACCATTATCACAATGCATTCTGTCTGACTACGCCACAGATAAAGCCCAATGCACACCACCATTCTTCCCCCAGATTAGGCTATGGGGATATTGAATTAGAGACCCCTGCCTTGTGGGTTGAGATCCAGAGTGGCTGAATGTGTGGCATAGAGCTCAGCTAAAGCAACAGACCAGGCTGTCTATGATTTCTCCCCAGGCCGGCGTGGCAGAGCTGGAGTAGGGGAGCCGTCAGGGCCCCCCTTGGCTGATTTGCTCTGACAGTGTTGTGGCAAAGCAGCTCTGCCGTGAGATGTTCTGGGGAACCACTGGGCGTTTCACATTGGCATTGCTTTTCTTTGAAGATTGTTTAATTTAACCCAGTGACTCTTCAAACAGTGTTTGCTCTTGTCGGTTGGGCCGAGGCCTAACACATGTTTTCCCAGGGTCTGTGTGGAGGTGAACTGTTTGGGATATGAACACATTCCACACCCACTTGTTGACCCTCCTGAACTCGAATTCTCTGTTTGCCGAGTCCTCTGGGCTATCTCTGGCTGCGGGGACAGGATGTCATCCAAGCTCACGGGGAAGCACCACATGCAAAGTTTAGTCCATTCAGCACAACGTAAATAATCGCACAACGGATCTTTGTGGGGGCCATGTGTTTAGTTGGCTCCCTTGGATAACGGACTGAAAATATGAACGCTGCGGCTGTTGAAGGAAATCTGCAGTGAAATTATGTCCAACTTTATCAGCATATTGGTGTGTTAATGTCTGGACCTTCAGACTTAATGTTTTATTTAATGAAGGCGTTGGAGACAATGCTATAGCATTGATCTTAAACAGCTATTTCCCTTGGTTCCAATATTATTTAATGTTGTAAAGTGTTGCATCACAAGTGTTTTAATGCACAAGAGAGCGTTTCTGTATGTGCAGTGTCAAATATGACTATTACATATCATTTTTTCACAAAATTTAAATGATCTTTTCCTATACAGTTTGTGCACCAAATTTTAGAATAAAGCGTACTAGATTAAATTAAACTATAGAGAGCTAAAATCGACCAACCCGAAGAGCCTATTCTACTTGGACTTTAGACATGGACAGCCCGGAGCCTTTTGTGCACGTGAGACACTTTTTCTTGTGATGGTCAGCTCCCTAGAAAGCCTGGGGGTCAATATGGGAATGTGACCTCTCCTCACCATGACACATTAGATAGTGTGTCTGTCACCACATTCTGTTCTTTGTCATAAGGATATATATCTGGCAAGAAAGATGAAAATCTAATTATCATCACTAATATATTCATGGTGATAAGACGTAAGCGTGCGTGCAATACAATATGTTGTAATATATTGTGTTGTCCTTGAGCTTATCAGTATTGTTTTGAGCTCATCTATAAGCTCAATCAATGTAGTCATTGGTTTTCTTAACCGTTATCACAATGCAATCTGTGAGTAAGAACTACACTACCACCTTCGTTATAAAGCCCAAAATATTTGTTATATAGAAAACCTGGATTTATCTAATTAACAATTAATTCGTATTTTCTTTTAAGCACACTTGGCTGTAATGAATGACAAATGATTGATTTTAATTGATTTGATTTTAATTTGGTTACTTTACCTGAATTTATTTAATGCAAAAGGGTGTTATTTTTATCATGGACATTGTACAAGTTGATTTTTTTAACAGATAAGTAACTCATGGTTTTAATCAAGACACACTCAGACAGAATCAGACATTTGAGTGGAGAGAGAGAAAGTAGAAGAAATCCTTCCCTCTTTCTTTCCGGCATGCACCTCGTTAATCAGCACCTGTGTGTTAATTAGAGTCAGTGGCCAGATGGGGGCAGGTAGTTTAATTAATCAAAGGTGAACATGGTCTTAGATTACACAATAACTGCTGACGTCTCACAAGCATGATTCTAAATTAAAGAAATTAAGGTAATAAAGAGTTTATAGTACTTATAGTACTACTGTTTCATCCATCTGGCATGTTGCATCCTTTAATGGAACCAGCTAAATATTTGATGCTTATGGCTGCTGGAGAATCACATCATCAATGGGAAAAATAAGCTTAGGGGAACTCGCACGGTATATATATATACGGCATCACTATCCACTGGATTGGTTGATCACAGACTTGGAAGGCTGCCAAACTAATGTGATTGGCAAATGCAATAGCAACCCTGGCCTTGGATACATCCATGGCAGTGCACTAATGCAGTGGTGGTGAGGTCATAACAGCAATGCTTATCATCATTAGGGGACTGCATCGCTGTTAAGGAACTGCTAGAGTAGAAAGCCTTAATGGACTGGCCTTGTAAGTGGAGATCTAAGAGATCATAGCGGTGGAACAAGTATTATTAATCGAACACATCATCCTCTAATTTTAATGCAAGCACAATACAAACCGTTATCCTGTCTCGGTCAGGTATGCAGTGCACAGATTCCAAAAATTTAATCTTTGATTTGTCTTGATTACAAATGTCTACAGATATCTAGCCTGTTTGTGAAAACAGCGACATTATATGGGCACTTTTGATTCAAACAATTTGACTCTTTCATATGCTAGTTTAATAATGCAGGACATCAGTCATCCTGAGTTGTCTTTGTGAAGTGCTTAACCTTGTTAGAGCAACACATTAATGAGATGGCCCCTAAAATTGGCTTTCTTTAAGAAATCCCCCTTTGATGCATGGTGACAGATGCCCTCTTTTCTTCTGCAGGGTCCTCATATTCAAATCACAGCAGCTGGGGAGTGCAAGGGTGGGAGAAAGTAAGAATAGAAATGAGGAGGTAGAAGTTGGATGGGATGTGGGTGGGGTGGGGTGGACATTTGTTTTGGTAGCGCATAATTTGGCACACTTCTACACGAAGAAACCCAAAAGACTGCACATTTGATGGACACAATTGCTCCAGAGCATGTGGGCCAGGGGTGTGCTTTGTCTGTCACTACTTTCCTGAGGCCATGGAAGCAGGAGGGGGAGGCAGGAGGTAACCATCCCTTACAGGGTGAGGGGGGCGGGGGGGGCAGTGAATGGGGAGACAGCCGGTTGGCTGCCCATTGGCATTGACGCTGCTTCTGGGAGCCATATGGGATCACAAGTGTCAGCCTCTTTGAGGCTGAGATTATTCGCTTTGTTAGCTTTTGTGGATAATGAATGCTGCCCACGTTCACTGACTAAATGTGATTATATACAGTTACAGTTCCTCCACATATGGTAACCATGGCACAGCTTTTTGAGTACTTCAGTTGCCATCTAATTTCCTGTCAAGTCATGACATGCAAAGCTTTAATTTTTAAGGCAGGTAACTAATGCAATGGTCTTGGCATGTTTGCAAGTTGTCGGTTTATGAAGACAACATCCAAACAATTTACGATTTTTAAAACTGTTTCTAGAATTTACTTTTGAAACTTTTAATTACACTTCTACTAAGATATTAATATATTATATAGTATATTATATATATATATATATATATAATATTATTATGAGTATTATGCATATTACTAAAATTGTTATAATGTGTGGATCCCACTGCTACAGTTGAGTTATTGTTTGGTTGTATGGGGGGGGTATCCCACAGAGTGGAAGCGTGTCTCTTTTTTTTATTCTGTTCAATCTGTTGGAAGCCTGCCCGTCTGTTGTTGATTGGATTGAATAGCTCTGAATTTATGCACTGAAACAGCTGGTAAAATAGTGCCTGAGTTTATACCTAGACTTACATACATCCCAGTGCACCACTTGGGCTTAAGGTCTCCAGAGGCCCACTTGTCAGCATGACCCCTGCCCGCGTAAAATGTGCCTGAGGGGCAAGAGTAGGGAAGGATCTGTCCCTGATCCTAGCCCATTGTTTACTCCCTTTGTTTTCCACAGCTTGACAGCCACGCTCTGTTCGTGCTGATGGGATTATGGCTCTTAGTGAAGTAGATTCTCCAGGCAATCACCTTCGAGTTTATGCCTGTATGTGAGTCTTTTGTCAGCTGTTTTAACGGTGTCCGTGATCAACAAGAATACAAGAGCAGCATCTGGTGGGAGAAAAATAAATTGCCACCATGGGTTACTATACAAATCGTGTTCTATTTGAATTTTCTGTATTGTGCTAATATTACTGTAACCTGCTGGCTTGAACCAGCATGTAAAATTGTTTATCTTTACACTACAAAGCAGGAATAACAATCATATTTTCATGGAAGGATATAGAAAAACAGTACACTATCCTTAATTTTTTTACACAATTTTATGATGAATGATTTATCCCTTTTAAACTAAAACATATCACCTGTGTACAGATTTAGAAGTTTTTATTACCATTTTTCAAGTTTACCCTATGTGCAGTGGGCCCATGTTATGAAATAATTTGCTTTTAGTAATATGACATTTTCATAAAATAATCAGTAATCGAATATTTAAATGTTATGATAATATATGAAAAGAAAAAAAAAGAATCCCCTGGTGTTGGCAAAAACATTACGTCACATTTTGAACCAAGGATTTTGGAGGTCCATCTATTTATCTATTTCTTGATTATTAATGTCTGGTGCGTGTCCTTGCCGAGTGGATTGCGTTTTCCACAACCATGGCGTTTTCCCTCAAGGGGGCGCGGCCTAGAGAAAGCAACCATGGTGACGTATTTCCGATTGTTTCTGGTCTAGCCTGGAAAAATGGATTGTTGTGGTGCAGACCGCTAGCTAGCTGTCGTATTGTTGCTGCTGTTGTCATGGACCGCTTCACATCTTTAGGAAGTAAGTAGTTATTAGTCTGTGTGATGGTGTTACTTATCAAAATAACGCAACCTAGATGGTGTTAGCTGTTAGCTAATTCATTCATCTTTACACAATTTTCAACGCATTGGCAAAATTGCTAATGATAACAACATGTAGCATGCTAGCTAACCAACAAATTCCTGAGATAGCATTAAGGAAGAGGAGAGATGTTACGTTAATGACTTTTGACTAATACAGTGGTAGCTCCGACAATCAAATGCATTTTTTGTTCCAAAGTTCCCTCATCGTGTTGTGTAGTGGTCGCTATACATCTGGCCTAAATCAATTACGAAAGAAAAGCATGTCTCTTTACTATTATATACCCTTTACAACCATCTCAATCTAGCAAAGTGCAAGCCGGCGTATAATCTCTGGATGTAGTGAGTTTCAGTTACATATTGAAAAGGCACCTGTGCTGTCTGTCGTTTTGTTAGTTGCTGAGTAAACACATGTAAGAACATCCTTATACTGTACCACCTATCCACAAGCTTGCATACATTTGTCTTTAAAGACTTTTGTCACATATTTTAGATGACCCGTTTGACAAGCCACCATGCAGAGGTTGCTCATCTTACCTGACCGAACCTTACATCAAGTGTGCTGAATGTGGACCCTCACCTTTCCTACTGTGCCTTCAGGTTAGTAAACAATGGCATTGTCATTGTCGTAGCCTTGGCCTTGCCATCAGAATGTACTTCCAATTACCGAAAAGGTTCAAAACCATTAGATTGAACTGCTGTAGACAACTTGTGTGATTGGACTTAGAGAACAATAAACACTCACAATTGCCCGCTAGCACTTTAGGAACAAGTTGATGGGTGGTAGCATGCCAGTTCAGCAGCTAGCAGAAAGAAGGTGTTGCCTTAAGTCAAGTGGGTCTGTTTACAGTCAAATCCATCCAGTCCCGTCCCGTCCCCCCTAATGTCGCATATGCAAAAAGCAACAACAATTTTGGCAGCCACCACTGTAGATACATGCCTTTGCACGTGGATTGTGTTTAGTCATTGTATAAGGATTGTGTTTAGTCATTACATAAGGAATTGTACATCACCTGTGGAGGAGTTGAGATAATCATTGCAACTGTTCTGATATGCGATTATGGAAGCCATATAGTACCTTACTATTAAACATTCAATATAGCTGGTTCACTGTTTTCTCTCGTCTCTTTGGTTTTCTAAGTGTTTTCTGAAAATCTTTCTGTTTTAGTGCTTCACCCGAGGCTTTGAATACAAGAAACATGAGAGTGACCATAAGTATGAAATCATGGTAAGTAGGACCTGGCACTTATAGCTTTCTTGGAACTGACACCTTGTGGGAAAGTATAATGTTTAGGTTCAAGATTTAAGGTTTTTTAATGTCATGTGCATAACATTTACAGAGGCAAAAGTATGCAATGAAATTCTGGTGTCAACACCTAATAACGCTAATGCAGACATTAATAGAATATAACAAAATAGGTCAATAAAATATAATGCAAAGTAAATAAAATCTAATTCAAAATCTAATTCAAAATATGCAACTATCATTTTTGAAGTTAGCACCCGTTTTTTTGATTGTGACCGTATAAAAACACTTAAAGTATTCTATAACCACAACCACTCGGACAATGGCCGTCCTAGAAGTGAGCCTAACGCGACTCGCCTCTGTCCCGTGCCGGGCCAGCGGACAGCGTGAACATCAAGATCCTGAACGCGGGCGCGTGGTCGCGGAGCAGCGAGAAGGTGTTCGTGTCCCTGCCCACGGAGCTGGAGGACCTCATCCCCGAGGTGGAGGACTTCTACAAGAGGAACCACAGCGGACGCAAGCTGCACTGGCACCACCTCATGTCCAACGGCATCGTGAGTGGGCCGACGCGCACACACACACGCACGCACACGCGCACACACACACACACGCACGCACACGCATACACGCACACACGCACACACACACACACGAGGGGCGTTTACTGTCGGGCGTCACACACACACACACACACACACACACACACACACACACACACACACGAGGGGCGTTTACTGTCGAGGGTCCAGATTACGGAGCCCGTCCACGCGGGCTCACGGCACACCCCACTGTGAACTGAACGCAGCGATCACATGGTCCCTTCTCAGATCACCTTCAAGAACGAGGTGGGCCAGTATGACCTGGAGGTCACGACCTTCCAGCTGGCCGTGCTGTTTGCCTGGAACCAGCGGCCGCGGGAGCGAATCAGCTTCGAGAACCTCAAGCTGGCCACGGAGCTCCCCGACGCCGAGCTGCGGCGCACGCTCTGGGTGAGCGCGCACGAACACACACACACACACACACACACACACACACACACACACACACACACACACACACACACACACACACACAAACAGACACATACACATACACACACACACACACCACAGCAGTCTGATCCAGCCTCAGGTGAGGAAGGGGGTGGGGGGGGTGCTGTCCCATTGTCCTAATCCATGGCGTTGGTCGTTGGTCTGTGTTGCCAATTGGCTTTGAGGGAACGACCGTTGCCATGGGTTACGCTGACACTACAGCCGTCAACAGACACAGAGCCAGTAGCATCATTTTGGTATTAATGGAACATGATAGACCCACTGCTGCACTGGACTAAGCAGAGTGTGTGTGTGTGTGTGTGTGTGTGTGTGTGTGTGTGTGTGTGTGTGTGTGTGTGTGTGTGTGTGTGTGTGT
>JAVQJS010026940.1:0-10614 GCA_036024795.1 Galaxias rostratus | reverse complement strand
CACCGGGTTCTGCTCACTGGACGCCAGAGCCACTGTGGACGGAACACACACACACACACACACACACACACACACACACACACACACACACACACACACACACACATACACACATACACACAATTTGTGCAATGTTTTTCCATTTAATTATGTGATTGGAATTTAAATTTAATATATATAATATTGTTTATATATTTTATACATAAACCATATTTTTTTTTTATTTTTAAATACTTACAAGAAAGCGATTGCAATAAAGTTACGTGATTCTCTCTTCTGTTCAGTTCAGTGGCTTAATGACTGGAGATCTTCCAAATGCTGGTGACTGACCATTAAAATTCGATTTTACAAGAACCACACGTTTACCGACAGGTTAATACTATTATCCTTCGGTTGCCTGTGACTTTTTAGGAATAATAACTTAGAAAGACGGTTCAACATCTGCACACAACATTTTGTTGTGACGATGACGTTTTTCTTCTGCTGCCACGACACTCATCGAACAACTGCAGCCCCATCTTGTGGAAACTCGGGGTATCAAATAATAACTGCAATAAAACATGTATTTGCCCTGTGTCTCTAATCATGGCATGAATAAACATTACATTCTTAATTTGAATCATATGGGTGAAAAGGAGTTTTGCTCGAGTCCCTTTCCAGGTTCCATGACCTCATTGGTTTACACAGCCTCAACAATACAAGACATCAACCAAAGGCATTTCCGCCACTCAGGCCCACAACATTTGTGGTCTCAGAAACAACATTTCCCGGATTCAATCATGTCCTTTTATTTCCAAAGTCAATTTTGCATTGAACCTTTTTTTATGTTGGCCGTGCCATAGATGGGTGTGCTGAACTGCTCCATGGCGAGATGTGACATTGCAAACACAATGTGGTTGATTACCCACATCCTGTGGGGCTGCAGAGTAGCAGGACCCCGGCAGAACGTGGCCTGCCCCCTCCTGCCTCTAGCCGGGTTACCCTCTAAACCCACACTGGCCTCACCACACCGGACCAGGGGCGGAAAGCCCTGGACGGCCATGGCACTGTGGCGTGTACAATGCCGTTTCCATTTAGTCTTCATTTTGCCTCTGTGTACGGCAGTCTTAGGCTGTCGCAACCACACGGCGACCTTGTCAGTCAGCTGTGTGCCTGACGTCCTGTCATCCTTTACGTCCGATATATTAGCGATGCCTGCAGCTGGACAGGATGAAGGACATAATCATCACTGCAACCTAGACCCCTAATACGCGGCGAGGATAATTTAGACCTGGAAAACACCCCCATCCCCACCCAAGTGAGCGTATAGAGACAATGCAGCCACAGCAACTGAGACGTGATCTTTATGCCGTTCAGAGGCACACAGGGGAGAATATCTGTGTTAATAATAAGCGGGACAGAGGGCTTTTGTTTCACAAGGTCATGTTTTCGCAATGAGCAAAGAGCTGAGTTCAGCTGATACATAGTCAATGGGTGAATTGCTTTGGTTGGACTGGGAAAGTGCTGGTTCAGTGAGGGCATCAAGTCAAGAACAACACTTCAGAGCACTAGCACAAGCACCAGTCCATCTCCGACCATGGCTGACCCATTGTACTGGTTACAGAATGGGATCATTGGCAGGGCACTGAGCCACTGAGAGTGAGCAGAGCTTCAAACAGTGGTTTGCATGCCCCCCAGTTGAGGACACACGGTATACAGTCACTATGCATTGTATTGTTCTTCCTTGAGGCCAGATTTCCCACCTGCTGAAAAATCTATTTCTGCTCCAGCATTATGATGAACCGGGTATTGACCACATGCCGAGTGCATTCCTCTTTTGCGACTTGGGTTAAAAATTACCTTTTGACATTTGCATGCACACCCTAGATAAGGGGGGGGGGGGAGTTGTGTATGTGCAAACGGGTGTTAGTCTGTGTCTGTGTCACACAGTAGCTGTGTACCCAGGGCTGGGATCCAAACAGCTGGTACCCATCTGCTAACACTGCAGGGCCCTGCGGCCTGTGGCTGCCTATGTGAGGTGCACTGGCATGCTGGGTCTGGGTCTGGAGCAGCACACAGCGGAGGTACGGATTGTGTGTGCTGGTCTGAGCGTATATCTGTGCGGTTTGTGTTCATGCATGAATTTGTGATCGTGTGTGTGTGCCAGAGTTCAATTGTGTGTTCATGTACATCTAGGCTTGTGTGTTTGTGTGTATTTGTCTCTGGTCAGATTTTGAGATTGAAAGCAATGCAATACATCTTCTTTAAAACAACTGATATTTTGCCAACTTTCTGTGGACATAAACCAAATAAAGTCAAATGCTGCCCTTCAGGAGCTTGTGCACAGCTTATGTAAACCCTGCTGCCGTATAATACTCAGACAATCGGTTTCAAAACCGTGACTCACTGCGGGGACATATTCAGCTTTTCCAATAATAGTTGATGTAAATCATATGGAGTGAACACAAACTCTTGTCCTTTCCATCATTGCAGTGTGTAAAATGAGCCTGCTGGGCAGGATCCCTTCATAACCATTTCCATATATCAACAAACACATAACCAGTAACCAAAAAATTATTTCTACGTTCTTTGAATCAATAATGAGATCATAGTTAAAGTGTGGTATTTGATGGATTGGTTAAGGAAATGGTTCCCTGTAAAAGTGCACCCTGCCCCAAAACATGATGACAGGAAGTGATTTAGGGTCCAATAGATAGCTCTAAGCCACATTGGTCGTCCAGAGTCCAATTTCCTATGAGTTCAATGCAAGCCACAAAGAGAAATTCATTTCTGTAATTAAATTTATATTCACATACTGAAGTGAGGAAAGATAAATCCTGCTAACAAATTCACCTGTTACTATTAGTCCAGTAGATGGCAGTATAGGACTGAGAATCACAGAGTTGGAGCTAAATTAGGCGTGCGAGTGTATGTATGTGAGTGTGTGTGTATATTGTGTGTGTTTGTGTGTGTGTGTGTGTGTGTGTGTGTGTGTGTGTGTGTGTGTGTGTGTGTGTGTGTGTGTGTGTGTGTGTGCGTGCGTGTGTGTATATTGGGTGTGTGTATGGGTGTGTGTGCATGCGTGCGTGCTTGCATGTGTTTAAGCGTGGCTGTGTCTTTGGTTGCCCCTTTTTATCTGGAAAAAACAACCTTTAATTAGATGACATAATCACACAGTATCTGTATGCTGAATATTTTTTAGGACCTAAAAGATGACAATGGATCAGAAGTGCGAGCAGGTCAAAAAACTTGGTAGTGCTTAGAATGATTACTTCTTTGAAGGCAGTGGCTCCCAGACCCATGAAGGAAGACCAGCACAACCACGGACGAACTGTCACAGAGAAAGGCTTTGTAACATCCAAGTCGGTCTGTTGGCTGACCATTGTGGGGTTAGCATGAAGGGATTGAAACGGACAAAGCCTAGGACCATGGGACAGGATACAGAGAGAGGGGGGTTGAGCTCCAGTGATAGAGGGAATTCCAGGGGATCAACAGAGGCAGAAGAAAAACAAGTATCTGAAACACAATCAATAATTAACATTACATCATTCAAAGAGCATTTTTAAAACTTTATCGAAAGGAAGAATCCTGAGAGATGCCTTTTTAAAGACATCGCTGTAAATGCAGGCATTCCGAATTGGCTGAATGGACTCATGTATTTTGGATTTGGTCATTTGGGCTTTCAAATAAACACCAAAAACTCAGATAACTTTTATAAGCAAAAGATTTATTAATGATTATGGCACTATCCCATAATTGACTTTGACTTGCAAAGATAATTTTACCAACCCTCGTCTAATTGATGGAGGAACCTTGTTAAAACAACGTGAAGACCGGAATGGACTCGCTCAGTGAAGAGCTTTGGTCAGCGGGGCATCAATTTGCCCTGACAGATGCCCTGCAGCTACCATTGATCCCATGTTGATGATGCAAGCTCTTCTGAGACACTGTGCGTCAGCAACAGGAATATAGATAGATGGTTTGTGGAGGTGTGCGTGTGTGTGTGTGTGTGTGTGTGTGTGTGTGTGTGTGTGTGTGTGTGTGTGTGTGTGTGTGTGTGTATGCTCATATGTGTGTGCGTGTGTGCGTGTGCGTGTGTGTGTCTGTGTGTGTGTGTGTGTGTGTGTGTGTGTGTGTGTGTGTGTGTGTGTGCGCGCGCATGCAAAGACGAGTGGTTATCTCACTCAAAACTACAAGTACTGTGGACTATAAACTGCTAGAGGATAGAGTATGGTCTGGACAAACAAAGATGAACCTACTGTTTGTATAAGAGAAGTCCTGTCCAAGGTGTCAAGGGTACACATTTTGCCGTTTACAAACTTTAAATGCTTCTCTATGTAATAAATCCCTTTTTTTAACTGTAAATGTGGATGTCCAGGTATAGGTTCTAATTTAAAATGTATATGACAATATAACATACAAAGAAAATCTGCTTGGTCCATATTATAAATATACCATAAGAAAGAAAGAACGAAAGAAAGAAAAGACTACTCCACCAACATCCTCTGACAGCAGCCTGCGTGTTAAATGTAATGATTGTCAATGTAGGAACTAAAAAATCAACCTTTGTCAGAAGTGCAAGAGTTGCTTTCTTCTCTTGAAAAGCCGGGCTGAAAGGTCTTATTTACTCTTTTATGATTACATTTATGGTAAGGACAGGGCTTTCAGGGACAATTGGATCCAAATGAAGATACAAGGTCGTTGGGTTACCTTCAAATATGGAGATATCCTAAACAACATGCGGTAGTGTTTCTTATGGCATGTGAGCTACGTGCTCTTTTTGCTCGCAGTCTCCCTTGGTGGTGACCTTCCTACACGCTTGATCTCTTCACTTCAAACAACCCAGAGATCTAATTGTTTGGTCAAGGGATGGACAGTGTTTATCAAGGGAGGAGTGCTAAAACTGTAATGGCAAGCATCTCTCCTTTCCTTGGGCTGCTGCAGCCTGTGTTTGCTTTATACGTGGACCGTATAGTGATAGATTGAGATATGTAGTTTATGACAATATGGCAGGGCTGAGTCACTCAATCCTGTTTCACATGTGAAGGTTAACTTTTCGATCCGGAAGATACAAATTATGTTTACTATCATCATCATCATCATCATCATCATCATAATCTTCATCATCGTCATCACAGCAATGCCTTTATATAACCACCGGTCATTATTGACCCTTGCACCATCAGCAGCTGTTGAAATCGTGTAAGGAACAGTAACACAGTAATGGTCAATATGAGCAGAGGTTGCATGATGGCAGTGCAGGGTTGTATCCAAACTTACTGGTGTTTCTTTAGAAGCACCCAGTAGTGTGGTATTATGATAAATGGGTTTGGAGGGCCCAGGGACTGAGGCTGTACAGATTGGTTTTAGAAGCTGTGTCTGCTTGCATTGCACTCACTTCCCCATGTTTCCATTGCAGAGAGAGCACAAGAAAATCAATATGCTACAATCCCTAGTGTTTACTGACCTGGTTACAGATATTAGAACACAGGAACAAGTTAGCTGGTTCATTGTCATACATAATAACAGAACAACTAACACATCTCCAGGGACTTTCAGGTAATTTCTATGAATTGTTGAAAATTCACTGTGACTCTCATATTTGTGTTTTTTTGTACCAGTAAGACAGCTCTTTACACAAGCTGTCTGTCTTAAACAGTAACATATTGAAAACTATCCTATCAGGAATCTACTGCATTGTCTCCTGCTTTCCTCAGGACCAGGTTTGCTAATCGAACTAAGATCCTGGTTTTCACTGCATCAGACTCACCGGCCAGACATGACTAGTGAAAGCACTCTTCTTGAAAGTGGTGATTCAATTGGGTGCACTGAATCTTCCAGTAATAGGAAGGACGTGCAAACTCGCGTTTCCGCCATCAGAATAATGGAAGGATGTTTATGTTTATCTGTCGGGTAATAATTCATCAGAGACGTTCAGATCTTTTTTTGCCGTATGAGGGAGATGGGAACACATGCGCCGAGGGCACATTGCACCGAGATGACTGCGGATTTTGCAAGTCGGCTTTTCTACTTAACCCTGCCTCCTAAAAAGGAGTGTCTTGCATTACACACGCCACATGTAGGTGCAAATGATTACCTTGTCACTTAGGAAAGGATCGGCCGTTTTTTTTTTGGTTGCCATTAACCTGGAACTTATAGTCTTGAGCGAAATCGTGCGCACAACTACCCACTTCATTCATGGATATTTGACAGGAAGTGCACTCGTCTAACATACGGTAAGCAGGAATGCGTTTTGATGCGGCTTCTGTGCATTAGTAATTATACACTATCTAAAATTACTGTTCATAGTATATTAGTTGTTTTCAGATGTTTCATTAGGCCTGCTAATATACTGACTGCTTTTCTCATCATATTACAAAAGATGTGCTCTGCCCCTATTTGCTACTTTATTGGCACTTGCCACCGGCTATCAAATATTTCAGCCATTAAACCATTCCTCCGTCTTACAATCAGGCAGACTTGCTGCCCATTATACTGAATGACCTGTAACTATCATAACAGTCCAAACTCTCTGAACTTGTTACTGTATGGTGTCAGAGTGTTATATCTTTGCTTTACTGAGAGACTACATGCTAAACTCAAAACAGAAACTGAGCACAAACTGTGCTGAATGTATCTGATTGAACATTGGTTCCCACATCGATTCTAGCTAGATCATGATAAAACTATCTTGGTCATCAATGAAGAGATTTTCCTTGAAGACAGGCGTTATATGATATTGCATGTTTGCATCTCTAACTAGTGTCGGGGTCGGCTAATTATAGACTGAGCAGAAACCTTCGAAAAGATAATAGAGAAATGTTGTGTGACATATCTTGGCATTCCTGTGCAAAAGGAGAGGGAGGTCTGTCAAGTTGGCACGAAAACATGGCACAGTGAGAAGCCAAAATTTGAAAGCTGAAGCTGCAGACACTTCAGCATTTTTTGACATGGCAATGGCTTTATTTTATTTTATTTTACAGACTACACATTTGTTGCAGGTTTTGACAAATTAAATGCCAGTGGGCACACGCCATTTTGATGTTTTGCTTTACAGCCAGTGAGATATTAATAATACAGGTTGGCATGTGCAGTCTTATGCATCTGGTTCTTGCATCATACAATAGTGTCTACTGCCATCATACATGTATGGTCTTGCCTCCCTTACTATTGACATTATTGCAAATCTGTTAACATTAATATGTTCTCAATCAGCAACAAATATATTGTTGTCCTGCTGGATCCATTATGAAGGAATATTAGTAGTGTTTTTAGTGAGCTCCCTGGTGAAAATTAGAAGTTGCAGTTGCAGAGTTTGTTTCTGTTTACGACCATAGAGAGTTGCCATAGCAACGGCCCTTCAAGATGTGAGATGTCATTAACATCACAACAGCACTGAGCCTGACTCTCTGCAGCAATGGTGCACTTTTATAATTTGTTGTTCAGTGCCACTCTGTCATTTTCAGGTGAAACTGTTTTTTTTTACCCCTGCGGAATATGATTGATTTAGGTCATTTTAGCTACGTCTTTGTCCATTAACCATGTGCAACTATGTTGATGTTTAACTATTCCTGACTTTTGCATACAGTCGTTGGGTTAAGGTCCATACCACTGATAGTGTGGCTACTTGTTCAAACCTTCCTTTGATATGGCTTGGAGTCTACAGTAATAATCTGATGCAAATCGTAATTTGCACGTTTTCAACAGCTCAGCATTATTCTTTATTCAAATGGCCCTGTTATTATCAACCTCCAGCGATAGGCACATGGAGGTGGACTAGCGTTGTTCCTTTGAGCACCTCTGCCAGGTCAGGGCAGCTGCTTCCCTTACACTCATTGCCAGTGGTCTAACCCCTGCTGGGCTAACTGGGTGTTTAGCGTGTTACAAGTGGACCTCAGGCAGGTCTAGTCTGGGCCCATATCCAGGCTGGATAGCTCTGAGGGTAACTGTGGTACCTCGTTTGAAGCTGTCCGGTTGACAACAGCTGTGGGCCATTCTTTGACAACTCATTCGTCGGGTGCAGTATGGTCCCTTGCAATACGCATGCTTGAGTGAATATTTTCTTCCAATTTGTGTTAAGCCTTCTTTTTGCCTTGAGACGGTGGATATCGTTTTGTGTTTATTAAATCCATTCGTGATTAATAAGTATATGCCCCGAGAGTGGATTGGCACACAGCAATGAGATTCGACACTGTTGAGGAGAGAACTGCAACCTATTTTTTTAGCTTTTTTTTTTGTACTCCGCCACTGTTTCTAGCAACCGACGTGTGACGCATGTTCCGCTTGCGTAACGCTCTGACATTTCCAGGGGATGGCCAGGCGTAAGGACCGACACAGGGACAGGCCTCTGATGGAGGACAGCTATGGAGAGAGGAGCGGCGTCCCTCCCTGTCCGGGGGACACACTGCCCTGGAACCTGCCCAAGCACCAGAGAGTCAAGCGCTCCAAGTCCACGGTCGGCGAAGTCCTCGACCCAGCTGACAGGGCCGTCCTACGAATTGCAGGTAGGAAGACGCCACTCTTCAATGGGGACAACATTCGGGTCTCCCATAGGACTTTCAGCATGTGATGGTTATTTTTAAGGCTAGTAAATACCTACTGCTGCTGTTCCCAGTTGAGTTGCTGTTGTGACGTTTAATGAATTTGTGCTAGGGAAAAAAACATGGCCGTCCAATTCTGTTTGTGGCAAGCCTAAGCACATGCCAGTACTAGCTATAACACTCTGTAGCCAATATTTGGGAGTAGGTTTGCCTTTGGTGTGGTTTCGTCTCGGAACATTATTAATTAGATTTTGACAGTTTGTATTGTACAGTGTGGTAAGATTATCTCGACTATCCTGCCGAGTAGATGTCAAGGTGCGGCTTTTACTGCAGAGCTAAAACAATGGCCTGGGATCTTTTAGGCGGTGAAGACAAGGCATGTGTGACTTTCTGTTTGAGTTCCAGTGCAATGGTGTCGGATGCCGGACGCTCATTAGTTGCTGTTCTCACAAAAGCCCCATTCACGGCTGAAGCCTACTCAATTAGTAAACATTTATGTAGATGAGTTGTGCCGAACTGAAAGACAGAGAGAAAAAGATGGACCGAACTTCATTAGAGTGTTCAAGAGTGACCTTTTTTCCCATGATGTTATTTCAGTCAGAAACTGTTGTCAACAACAACTATCAGTTGTGGGTTTCCCTCTCTGACTCTTTGTCATTCCAAACTGTCAAGAACTGGTCCTTGAGACCTGTAGTGGGGGGAAATGACAACCCCAAATGCAAAGGGGGACAGGACTGGGAAGACATCATGCCTCCAAAATAACAAATGCACAGAATTTTTTTTAACCTAAAGCACAAATGGACGGAGATGATAGTCTCACATTGGGTTTGTTTCTTTCATCAATTGTCGTAGATATATTGGTCTGATATTTTGGTTGATACATAACAATGTCGGCACAAAGACAAAAAGAAATGCACAGGAACCTCATATATTTACAGGACCATTTGGAAACCTAAAGGGAAAGGGTGAAGCTAATAAACAAGGAATGGGAGTCACCTAAGGAGCGCTGGGTTAACGAGTTCCCTGACCAGGGGGGTGGTGTTTGTGACTGCTAACAACGCAAAGGCCCAGGTCTGTTGGATGATCACCATCTATTAGCTCACTCGCTTAAGGACTCATTTAGACCACCTGGCACTAAGTGCAAATGACATATCCTGGTCGTGGGCCCGTTGCCATGGCAGTGTCGCCTGTGGGTTTGTGACCCCTCTTTCAGTCCATCCAGACCTCATTCTTTTCCTATCTGACTTTTATTCTGCCTGGCTTGCTGCCTTCCTGGCTGTCTGGTAACTGTCTGACTATCTGGCTTTTGCCTGGATGCAGTTTGTTATGGCAGAAACCTATAGGGGTAATCATGCATCTATTCTACAGTAGCGCTCTGTAACAGGGTTATGCAGCTACCCTTATGAACGAGGGCCTCCTGCCAACCGCACCGGTCCTGAGGCTGTGCTATCTCTGGGGGTGTTGTGATGCAGAACAGCCATCGGTGTGGGCTTGAGACAATAGCCGGCAGTGTGATCCAACACTGTCCTTCAACTCCGTGGGAATAGCAAGGCTGTGTTTTGCCTTCTCAGGCAAGGCCAGGACATTCTGTCAGGAACGAGGTAGTACCCTGCCGTATAGTCAGGCATCTACATGAGTTTCATAACCTCCATGGATTTGAATATGTTTTCAAGTGACATCTGCCTGTTAATGAACTACTGCCGCTGCTTGTATCCTTTTTTTAATTACATGTGGGAGTCTAGGGCTCCTAGGATTGAGCTGACGAGCTTGTTAGTCCACTGAGCCTGCCTTGTACGTAAGGCAGTATGACTCCAAATCATTAGCATGGGAAAAGGGGAGAGGCTTAAAGCACGGGATTGGTTTGGCAGGACTGTCAACAGGGCCTTCGACACAGAATAACACAATCACGTTCCCTTCCATTTGAAAGTGTACGGTTTGAAGGGTTTTGCCTTCAGTTATTAACCACACAAAAACAATTGTATACCAACACAGTGGATCTCTCTATCTGTCGTTCTATCTCTCTTTCTATGGATCGCTCGGGGGGGGGGGGGGGGGGGGGGGGGGGGGGGGGGGGGGGGGGGGGGGGGGGGGGGGG
>JAVQJS010026932.1:0-12500 GCA_036024795.1 Galaxias rostratus | reverse complement strand
CCGGCCTGGCAGTGGGTCATGTGGTTGAGGACGTTCTTCATGGTGCGACAGTGCGGCAAGTTGCAATGCCTCACCTCCCCGTTGGCCTGCTCTCGCCGCTGGCACTTGTGAGCGTGGAGCAGGAGTACCAACTGCTGCTGGATGAGCTTGCGCTTCTCCGGGTCGGCCGTAGGGGGCGCCGCGCCGGGTCCCGCCCCCACAATGCCAAGGCCGACCTGGCCCCCTGCCCCGCCCCCGGCTCCTCCTAACGACACGCCCCCCACTGCTGAGGTCTGCTGCTGTGAAGCCTATGGCGTGGCGGGAGAAGAAGACGATGTATACACAAAACTATCATGAAAGAATTGGAAAGATGCTGTACAATACATCAAGAGAGAGCAGCGGATGATACTAATGACTAAACCAGGAAAAAATTTCAACTTAAAAATATCATACTTAAGTAAAAATACTTTTATATTCGATCATTTCATTGCTTACCATCCCGGCCATGCCAGGCCCAGGCGCCGTCTTCTTGTCCAGGCCGAACTGAGCCAGACTGTTGGGCACGCCTGCCTTGTTCTGGAGCTGTGGGCCCAGCCCAGCCCCACCCAGCCCCTGGCCCGCTGCCTGGCTGTACGGGCCACCATAGGGGCTCGCATTGGCCATCATATTCATCTGGAAGAGAAGGATTGAGAGGAGCGAGGAAATAAGAAAAATAAAAGAGGAGAAGAGGAGGGAGGGAACAATTTTAGTGGAAAGGAGTGGGAATTGGTTCATCTTCCTTAACGCGCCATTTTAGCAAGGCTGATTTCAGACATCTTTGAGTAAATCAAGAAGCCTAAAAGTGACTGTCAAAACCGCGGCTGGAAAAGACCAATTTCATAAAACATACCACTGGTCCGTGTTTTAATTTAGCAAGAGAAGTTACGTAAACACTTAATTCATTTGTGACCTTAACCAAAAAAGGCTAAATGTGATTAATAACCGTTCAGGCTGACTTAGGCATTTGAACCCCAAAATGTCCTACTGACATTTATAAATAATAATGATGAATTGTTTACTAGATGAAATATGGATGCATGTTGCATAAGATAAGACAGTTGCTGTTTCAACTAAACCAACTACATTACTGCCACACGAAAAAGTACTTAGACATTTCAGATACAGTCATGCAAAAGCCAACTATTGCCAAACAAATCCAACTCCAGAATACCTTTTCTTATTTGCTTATGTCAATATGAGATGCTGAAATACCAGGTTAAAGGTCAACAAGCATGCTCCAAAGCAGTCAATCATGCTTGATCTGTTCGGCACTAGCCAACCAAATTATATCTATAAGCAACTTGCTTTCACTGAGCTCAGATATGTTAAAATATAACAATAAAGAATCCCCAGGACGATGGGTTTATAGACTTTATGTGCGAAAAAAGGGATTTTTTTTTTGAATATCTCAGTTACCACTACCACTTTATCTTTGAGCACAGCTCTTTGACCTTTTGCCCCCGTAGACAATGTGCTTTAAGTACTTCTTATCCATTTGAAGTGTATCTTTACTATGTCATTTACAAAGAACATGGTATAGACTCACTGATTCTCACAGACATTAAGGAGCATCTGGACAGCGACAAGTAAAATAGGGTCCTACACTCACCGACATATCCATTTCAACCAAATGGGTGTATTTCAAAGATTCAATTAACTTCACTGTTCACACTGACATGTTTAATTTTATTATCTGCATTATTCATAAAGGCACAAAACCTGTCCCTCACCTTGTTCAGTGCTCCAGGTTGCTGTGTTCTCATGCCTGCTTGTCCTCCAGGCCCCATTTGCTGCCCACCTTGCTGGAGGGTCTCCGCTAGCAGGTTACTGCTACCCCCCATCCCCGAATTGCCGGGGTAACCCATTCTGGGCGAACCGTTCATCATCTGTCCCCCCATCATGCTTTGCTGTCCGTTGTTCCCCTTCTGAACGGCCATCATGGCCGCCCTGTTCAGTCCCGCCATGCCTCCTACCATGCCTCCCTGTTGCATCAGTCCAGCCTGCTGGGCCAATGGGTGGTGTTGCTGTTGCTGCTGCTGCTGCTGCTGCTGCTGCTGTCCCTGGGCACCCAGGCCCTGGGGCCCGCCGGGGCCAGCGTTCATGCCCCCCATGATTCCCATGGAGGAGCCTGCTCCGGGGCTATTGGTGGATCCTCCCTGCTGCGGAGGCCCCCCGCCACGGAGGAGCTCGGAGAGCTGTTTGTGTTTGGCGGCGGCGTCCTGACCTCCTCCCACACCCATCCCTCCGAGCCCCATGCCTCCTCCTCCTCCTCCTCCGAGACTGGTGTGCAGCTGGCTGAGGTCTCCTCCGTTGACCAGACCCAGCTCCGAGGAGTTGATGAGTTCGTCTGGGAGGTCATGCTCCAGGTCAAAGAGTGAGCCGAAATCTGGGGTGCGAAGGGTGGGGGGTTGGAGAGAGAGAAGGAGAGAAAAAGAAGGCATTTTCAGTGAGACTTTCTGCAATACATTTAAAAAGTAACATCTCACAAGAAAAATATTGGCATAAATAATAGTAAATGCTAACAACAACAACAAAAAATCACTATTTGACAATGTACACCCCCATAGAAGTCCCTCATCAACTCTTTATGTACACCCTGGAGACATAGAGCCAGTGCAACAACTGTTGCATCTCAGTGCCAGGGCTCCTTTCCTGGGCATGCGGCTGTGGTTTGGTGGGAAGCCAATTGTAGACCCAGCTCCCAGAGTTGGATAGAGAAACCAGATCGAGAGGGAACACCAACTGGACAGGTGTGTTACTGGAGCCATTTATCAACAAACTGTCTTCCATATGCCAAAATTCCCATTACATGTGTTTTGGACACGTTTACACTTTTCATTTAGATTTTTTGGAGTGTCAGAAAGAGCTATTTGTGCATATTATGTGTTACTTCCCTGGTCAAAACAAGCATTGTGTACCTTGGCATTTAAAAAGCTAATTTATCTATCAAAATACCTTTTCCAAATTCTGTCAAAAAATATATATTTATGTGAATACAAATGAAGAGCCAGAGTTGGTGCCTGTTGCATTTAAACATACCAGATATGCCTTCATATCAAATGTTTAGGAACCTAATTAATGCTGAAAACATATTTTATTATGAAAATTTGACATCCAAGCTGATCACACCCCAAAGAAAGGAAAAACAAGTCCCTCATTTATGGCTGCGACTTGAAAGCGGGTATTGGTAACTTGGTCTTTGACAACACCTTAGGTAAGCTTAAGTTTTTTTTCCCGCTTTATCTAATTATTTCTCCCTCAAACCACACATCTGCAGGGAAGTGGCTGGCGAGTAGGTCACCCAATTTCCATAGAATCGTATTCAATGACTGACAATCAAAAAGACAAGTAAACCCTTTCCATGCAAACATGCAACAGGGTTTTAAACCAATTAATGATAAAGCAGTAGAAAATTAAAAAAAAATAATCGAAAATTAAGAGTTATGAAAAGGTATGAATGATAACGATTATTTAACTCTCATTTGTTTTCGATTGATCATTCTGATGACTATTTACTGATACGTTAGCATTAAAAAAACAACACAAGTACGGTCGGGAACGACGGAAAGGATGGTCGTTATTGCTATAATGCAGTCTGAAGTGCCTACATTTTGTTTCAATGTTGCAATTTAGACGCCGCTACAGTGCTAGACAACAATGCCTTGCGCTGCGCAACTTCTTCAATGAATCAGTTGACAAAAGTGATGAGGGCCCAACAATAGGTTAACAAAACCGTGAGTATTTAAGCACGCAAGCGCCTTCACCCAGAAAATGCATCCAAACTAACGCTAGTTTTTACTTGTTAAAAAGAAAATATTCAAGACCAAGGAAATTGACCGTGTCAATTTGTTACAACTTGTAAACTGTCCAACCAGCTAGTTAAATTGGCTAACATTAGCTCGTCCATAGTTAGCCAGCTTACGTTACCGTTATGTTAAGCTATTGATAAAACAAGATTTTTTACGGACATGTGTGATCTGTTAAACTTTGTTGTCTGATATTTATAAATCATTTGTGTCTTAGTTATATTCTATCAATTAAAATGTTCAATAACTGTTGATAAGCTCTAGTAACGAAATTTGCCAGTAAGGGAACCTTAGTTAGCTGGCTAGCAAGTAAGATGACTCAACTCCATCCCATTGTTTGTGGCGGCTGGAAGATCATATACTAACGTTATTCAAGAAGCCAAAGCCAACTAGTCTTCGACCAACATAATGCAACATTCAAACGAAAAAGTTTGACAAGTACCCTTATTCAAATACCCAAATGAAAGCCTTTCATTAAAGATAATTCCATTATAAATGTTGTGTGAAAAGTCATTGAAAGAAGGAGGGTAAGTTTACCGTTACAGAATACAATGCATGCATTAAAGACTGATGGCAATCACTGATAACAATTAAAAACAAACATTACCATTTCCATCGCTGGCAGATACTGATAGAGCCGGGGAGGATAACTTGGGCCTCTTGGCTGAAGGCGGGCCAGACTCCAGAACATTATCGGCCATATTTTTTAAGAATTAAAAAAATGCCGCAGATCAACAAAGGACAAACGTATTCCCTTGTTAGCGTCCGCTTACTCCTCTTCGGAAAAAGTGTTCTTAATTCTTCCCCCACCGTTTGGGGACGGTCGGGGGAAAGACTACAATTACGTCCAACTCTTCCTTTCAGAGTTCCCACAGTCGGTTTATCCTTATCCCTAGTAGCTATCAATCCCCCTCCCCTGTCAGGGATTTTCCTTTACCGATGTCTCCGAGTTGAGGTGGGGAAGGTGGAGTCTGCGTAAAAGACAAGCAAACGGGTTTTGATAACCTCATGTAGCCTCATCGACGACATTATAATAGTCCCAAAATCTATCCCCCATAGTAGCATCAGTCTTTTCCGCCATAGTTGGCGGCGAAATCTACTGTTTATGCCGATTCTACAGCGCTCCGTTTAATTGTTGCACCAGGGGACTAAAATTAAAAAAAAAATGCAGGCAAGATGTTAACTTTGGAGACCCCTCATGAAACAGTTATAAGAGCTCCTCTAACGAAGACATCTTCCACTTGTTCTGAATTCCCATTGCAGTCAATGCAATCTGTTCCCAACATGATAAAAAAAAAAAGTCAATTTGTTGGATTGCGTTGCCCAGCCACTGTGATGTCAGTGGTAAAATCTCAACGCTTGAATGGCACGGTCAAATACAATACTGTGCCAACTCGCGTTATTTTTCACATGAATTACAAGGCAGGAATTTACTCACAATGGACGAAGTTTCACACTTTCATAAACACTATACCCTAATTTAAACTTAAATGCATCTTTTGTTCCGTATGATCGTCTCCACTACATGTTTAACTTATGTGTGCAGCATCTGTCAGTGCAAGGCACTTGGTCAAAAATAGCAGGCTCATATTGCACATTTGATGTTGCAGCCCTTTGCGCGAGCTTGTCACTTGCAGGTAGTGGGGCCGAAATGGTTGCAAAATTCTGAGATCTTTTTTCTGAAATATGACAACTATTTCTAATGTTACTATTTATTTCAAAATGTCGAAAAGATCGCACATCTTTGAAGATATCTCGCGAATCAACGGCCGATTAGAACGATCCAATTAGTTTCATTTAGCAAAGGACGTTCCATCCACGGGGTTACTTCTGTGCTCGAGAAAATATTTCTTGTCAAGCTTTTTCTGTGAGTAACATACTGCAAAACGATCGCCGTAGGTTGGCGAAATAAAAGCATAGTATATTGAAGAAAAAAACTCTCTCTTTGCCCACTCGTGATTTATCGCATCATGTGGGCAAATAAAATCCAATCCAAAAAATAAAATACGGCAATGAGCAAAAATCTGACACGAAGGTCGCTAGAATAAAGTGGAAATATTAAATGTGTCTTTAGGTCCGTAATATAATGATAGCAACAACCCCCTAAATATTTTGGGTGCACAAAATCCTTTCATTGACTCTTTGTGATGGAGAATGCCCCCCTTCGCGTTTATCCTGGCAATTTTGCCTTCTCTTTAAATTTGTATTTTCTTCTTTCTACCTTTTACTTAAGTCCAATAGAAATATATCAGCATATTTGTCTATGCGGGCTTTTTCTATCCTCGGCGATTGAGTCATGCTTTTTCATGTTCATTTTTTTTCTTTCGCTCGCAGGTTTTCCTTCGTGATAATAAATTGCCTTCTTCCGCCTCTCCTCTCCGTCTCCGTAAAAACACCCCCTTCCTTGGATTTTCAAAGGCAATTTCCTCTTTTTATCACTGATCTATTTTCCCAAAGCTTTTTAATTTGTCTATACTTTCGCTTTTCTCTCTCCGTATGCTCGGACACAATTCCGCCACTCTTTACCGGTCAATCCCGGAGTGGCTGTTATCGGTGCTGGAGTCGCTCCTTTTCTCGGTATCTCCTGTTTCTTTCGCTCTGTCCGCACAAACAAAATGGCGGCTTGTTGTTTCTACTCCTGATAGGGGGGAGGGTTGGAGGTACAGCAACATTAGGCGTGAAGGGGGGTTGGTGCTCGGGATTGCCCGGAATACACTTTCGTATTCTCTCGGAGTTACACTTCTAACACCATTATCTATAGGGGACAGTCGCGTTCCACAGGCCCGAAAAATAATACTTTCCTTAAACGACCTTTGAGTAAAATCCTGCCCAACACCCATGTCATCTCTACTCTTATCTGGCAAATAGTCCCATGTCTAATCATCCTCATGACCCACCTGAATTTTCCATTTACACAAACAAAAATGTTTTCCTCTTAGAAGAATTGGTCATGATAGATTAAAGACAATGTTTTGCGCTTTTCTTATGGTATCTCTGAATGTCTTTTTTTTAATGTGGGAGCAGTAAAGGTTCCCCTTTCATTTTATATGGTCCAGAGGAAAGAGTAAGTTTATGCAAAGTTTTTTTTTTTGGACCTGCATTAAAACACCACCATTAATTCTCGAAGATGTTCATATTTTCAGAGGCGCACGCACACAGTCTGACACACACTAAACAATGGATTTTTTTAACCATTTTTTGTGCACTATTCAATAATCTCTGGTGATTGACAGTTCAAGAGGTACACACACACACACACACACACCTGTATTCTCTACTTATTGAAATTGACTTCATCTTAATAAAAAAGGGCCCTATCTTGTACTCCTGAATATATTCTAACAGGAGGTCTGTAAGTCCCTGCTTGTCTGCCTTGTGAATCTTTCCTTCTCTGCCAGCTTCATCTCCGGGCACAGGCCCTCTCAACGTCAGCGATGGTCTTTGGTGTATTGGAGGAGAGGATCAGGGGGCCTCCTTCGGCTTGGATCACCACATCGTCCTCTATCCTCACTCCCAGGCCGCGGAACCTCCGTGGCACCTGGTCGTCGTCCTCGCAGATGTACAGCCCTGAGAAAATATTTTTTTGGGGGGGGGTTCAATTACAATCCCACTCAGTTTATCCTGATCATGGGCCAAACATAAATATATTATTGGAGTGAGAATTGGTTGTGAGCTTTTCATAATGCAACAGTAATTTACATCTTTAATGGTATTACATGTACAAATATGCAATAAAAAGTGAGTGAGAAGAGGAAGACATTTAGGTAGAGAGTGAAAAATGTGAGTGATTGAGTGCCAGTGGGCACCAATTGTCCAGTTAGACAACCTGGTTCTATAGTGATAGCCATGCCCGGTGTCAGAGGCTGAGAACGAGAAAGTTCCGGAGTGTCATGGACGTCCATGCCCAGGTAATGACCGACGTGGTGGGGGCAGTACCGCCGGGCAGCCTGGGAAAGAAACGAACCAAAAACCAAACAAAATGGTGATTTTCAATGTACTTGAAACGTGAAAACTATTCGGTCTTTTTTCCATCACAATCCCATTCAGTTTATCCTTCTCATCATCAAGCTGTATCATATTATTGTATAAGGATGGTAGAATATTACAGGATATTGCTAGTGTGTGTGTGGCTATTTTTTATCCATAAACTTTAGAACACGTTTAGGTTCTTTCAGTTTATTTAGGCACAGCAGCGTTTGGATGCTGTAGGTTAACCTCTGCACTTCAACATATACATTTTTTTATTTTGTTTATCAACACTAGTAAGATATGTACATCTATATTGGGCCGGTACAGTTCTAAGTTACATTTCCCCTAAATACCTACAACGAATTATATTTGACTCTAAGCTTTGAACCAGGGTTTGAGTTATAATCTGTATAGTTCTGTGTCGGTCTCATAACTTTAGTGGAGGAGATTAATAATATTTTGACCGGTGCACTTTGCCCTCTGTGTGTGAGAGGGAAAGAGTTCCAATACCTATACTACACTATGTAGTCAAACAGTTGCACAGACAAAAGCAGCACACTATTGTGTCTGCTACTTGGTAATGTCTAATCAATATTTATTAGGATATCAGTGATTTTAGTGTTTCTCACAAATCGCAAGTTTGCTCACCACTACTGTGCACCATGGTGCCTTGGTGGTAAAGTGCAACCATACTATCGCTTTAGTCTTTCAAATGTATTTCCTGTTTTAAATCTCGTTAATGTAAATAGTACCTATTACATAATTGAAAAAAGTATCCAGTAAGAATGCCACCTGGCCGTCTCCCTATGGAGGTGTTCCAGGCACGTCCAGCTAGGCGGAGGCTGAGGGGCAGACCTAGAATCAGGTGGAGGGATTATATCTCAACGCTGGCCTGGGAGCGCCTTGGAATCCCCCAGTCAGAGCTGATTAATGTGGCCCGGGAAAGGGAAGTTTGGGAAGCCCTGCTGACACTGCTGCCTCCGCGACCCGACTTCGGATAAGCGGATGAAGATGATGATGATGATGTTCCGAGTGATAGCTATCTGCCCATTGTTACGTTTCTGTGTGTAATTAATTACCAACCAACTTGTAAAACGCTGTTTTAACTTTTTGTTTAGTGTAGACTCAACTGGCACCACATCATAACTTTAATCTAATTAATGTACTTACCCTTAGTCGTGCACTTTGTTCTGTTGCTATATCTCCAAATGCGCTTAGCTCATTTAATAGATCTCTGGAGACATTCTGCTGCAATGTAGGTATAGAACGTCAGAACAGGAAACAGTGCAGATTGCAAAACACGTCATGACAGAAACTCGGTTTCATGGACATAAAGCAAAATGCTACTCTTCAAGCTGGAAGATAACTATCCAGTCTATTATAAGGTACAGACGTCATGGATCTTTACTACACAGCAAGGAATCCGTTATGATAAAAAAGGAATCAGGCACCAATGTAGTATGTTGCCTATTCTATCTGATAAATTTGGGGTTTTGTGGTTTAATGTTGAAATGAAAAAATGTAGAGCAGTAGACATGATGATTATTTACTCAGGCACCAGTATCTTACCAATGTTTCTCTCCTTTGATCGTGATTTATCTGGTTAGTCTCACCAATCCGTAACCCTAAAACTAATAGATGCAAAAGGAAAATGTCTCCCTTGAGTCAATGCCAACCTCAATGATTCAATAATGACAATGAGAACTTAAGGAAAACTACCGGTAGATTAGATTTACCAGGGTCGATACTTTCTGCAACCAGAAGCATGTGGCAATCTTTCAGTTGTCTCTGAACCTCTGCATTTACACCTTCGAGATTGCTGTTGTACTGCTCTAGCAGGGCTACTTGATGCTGCACAACAACCAGAGATCGTAAGACTTTAGAGCAACATTCATTGTGACAACAAAAGGGAAATATTATATCAAAAAAAGTAAGAGTAAGTAAGTCAATTAATCTAATTGATTTGATCAACTTGAAAAGGGACAAAGATGTCTGTATTTGGAAAAAACAGCGGAGCATAATCAAAGTGGATTTAAAACAGTTAGAAAAAGGTTGAGTGTAAATACATCTATATAGAGTGAATAAATATAAGGTTGCAAGTTGAACCCTTAGGTAGTACATACATTGCCCATCATGTCAAAGAAATCAAATCACTTAAATAAAAAAAACCAAACATTAGTGATTCATTGTAATATATATGTCATTACTAGTACATCAGTAACTTTTTAAGTAGTGTCTCCATTAAAGTGTAAATATCACCCTGTAAATTACATGACATCTTCAATGATTTTAAATGTAAAATGAACTGCATGCTCAGGACTGACGTACATTTTCCTTCTGTACAATCCTGGTCATCAAGAAAAGAGGTCTTACCTTTGACTCTGTGAGGTTCTTTTGTAGTTCCTCATTGGTAGCCATCAAAAGCTGATTCTGGTGCCTCAGGTCAGATTGCTGGCCATACCTGTTAGAGGGCACAGACAAACATGTATAAATTGTGAATTTGTAAAGAAATTAAACTAATCTTGTGCATTCTTATTACACGAGCCTCATTATTCCAAAAGTCCAGTCTTAAATGGTTTGAAATGCAGACTGTTGCCTTAAATCGTATTCCCTTTCATTTAGGTTTGCATAAGATACATATAGGAAGGAAGACTTAGAGGACAAACTGTATACTGTCATATAAATCACCAGCTCTAAACATTTAACCATTCCCCTCAAATTAGAGCTAACAGTTAACACCCATGTAGTTCATGTAGGTTTTGATTGGAATTTGACTGTCTAATTTTCATTCTGGAACGTCATGGGAAAAAAGTATAGTTCTGTTTCTGCACATTGCTGCACTTAAAAAGGTTTACTAGGAGTAATGTCTAGAAGCAAGAGCTATTTATCCCTTCAATCATTGACAGGGACAGCTAGATGCATTTCAAAGTATCAAAGTAAGCCTCAATTACATAAACAATAAAGGTTTAGTAGTTTAGTAGTGGTAGTCATTAACTCACCCTTGATGAACTTTAGCTGCAACATTATTTCTGGAAAAGTGACAAACATATGCCATGATAAGGTCTTGATTGCATACAACTAAATAAGGACAATATAATTATTCTATTCACAATAGCAAAAACTGCAATTTGACCTTCTCTACAGCCATGTTTCTAATGGCGCAGCTTGAGGGAAAGGGTTTACCTTGGTACGTTGTCAGTTTGGGCCTTGGTGACTCCTACCACAGCAGTGCGGGTTGAGGCCACCTCTTTGGACTCTAACCTATTGACTGCGGTAATAGGTTTGAAGTCTAGAAAATCAGAAGTTCGATTGTTATTTAAAACTGTATATCAAATGGGGCGTTACTTGACACTCTTTCAGTGCACAGGAAATATATTGTACATACTATTATTTTTTTTTCCAATGTATCCTGCATTACACTATTACCTTATACAATCCTTATTTCTGTGATTTGAGACTTTTAACACAGTTAATTTGATAATTCTACGTGGGCTATGCATTACGATCGGTGGCTCAGTGGTTAGCACTGTTGCCTCACAGCAGCAGTGTCTCTATAAAAATTTAAATATTACCCTGTAAATTACATGACATCTTAAATTATTTTAAATGTAAAATTAACTGCACGCTCAGGACTGACATACATTTTCTGTTCGGTGGCTTAGTGGTTAGCACTGTTGCCTCACAGCAAGGTGGTCTTGAGTTCAGTCGCCACCTGACCTGAGGACCTTTCTGTGCAGAGTTTGTATGTTCTCCCCGTGTTAGCATGGATTTCCTTCCACAGTCCAAAAATCTGAAGGTTAATTGGTGACTCTAAATTGGCCGTAGGTGTGAATGTGTGCGATTAGTTGTATGTCCCTATGTATTAGCCCTGCGATGGACCGTCGGTCTGTCCAGGGTGTACCCCGCCTCTTGCCCATTGGCGGGTGGGATAGGCTCCAGTCCCCCGCGACCCTGCATAGGATAAGCGGTATAGCTAATGGATGGATGGATGGAAACACCAAAAGATGGTAAACTGGCCCGAAAGCAGAAAAAATAATAATAATTGATTTCTCTTTCTTTCTACAACTTAGTAGTTCGATAGTATTCTCAACTTTGCTCCATTTCCCCCCCGAGGGCCTCGATTGTTTAATTAGCCATATACACTTAATAATGCATAATGTTTGTTATAAATTATAAATAATTACAGAAATAAAGCCAGAAAATAATTGAGAAAGTGCCGTGTAAACTACTTAGAGCCAGCTTTTGAGCTTTGAGTTTTGTTGTTAAAGATAAGAATTTAGTAAAAGCGGGAGAATCATTTCATATGAACTAAAATGTATAAATAGTTTATTAAATTATGCTAGGCGAGTGTACCCAGGGGAATTAGGTTGGTTTATGAAAAAAATACAAGATTCTGACAAGTACTGACACCTGATGTTTGATGAAATCAGTAGTAAATCACATTGATATTGTGCATATTCTAAACAAAAATAACTTAAATGCTAAGTGGCAATGGGTAGTGCTGTGTGCCGTTGAGAATGAGTACATTGCACTTAACAGAATAATTATTTCCTTACCCACATGTATTTTTAAACCATATAATTTGTCATCAAGGGCGGCACGGTGGCGCAGTGGTTAGTGCTGTTGCCTCACAGTAAGAAGGTCCTGAGTTCTAATCCCGCCTGAGGACCTTTCTGTGTGGAGTTTGCATGTTCTCCCCGTGTTTGC
>JAVQJS010026929.1:0-13285 GCA_036024795.1 Galaxias rostratus | reverse complement strand
GAGAGAGAGAGAGAGAGAAAGAGAGCGACTCATCCATCCTCAATTATACACGATCAGGCAAAGTAAAAAAAAAAAACTTTGTTCTTGAGGAAGAATTAAAACAATTAAAAAGGCAATAGGTTGGCAATTACACTAAACAAGTGTGCTATTTTGTAAGGATGTGCCTGAGTAATCACATGCAGCCTGTGTTCTTTGTTTACCTGTTTTCCAACAGCCAAAATGTGGTCGTTAGACGGCACAAACAAACTGACTGCAGCAGATGTGGAATGTCTTATGTCAAATTGAACGCACTAAAACAAAATGAATGCAATTAACCATGAAACATGGTCATGCCATATCGCAACCCATATCTTTAAGTAATTAAATGGACCTCCAGGCGCAAGACAAACTGTCCCATTACCTAAAATATTGCCCATGAGGGATAAGTCTTCCATTTTAGATTTTTTGTTTTGTCTTCTTTTAATGTTGTTTGGTTTGATGTGTTGCCGATATTGGCTATTTGTGGAGATGCGTTGCAGATTGTCCCTTCTAACTGCTAATTCAGCTCCTCAGTGAGTGTGCAGTCTGCATATCTCAGTGAGCTGCAAAAAAATAAACAGTTAGTTGAGTTGGCATGATGTTAGCTACAATGGAGTTTCTGACACTACCATGTGGAAATTAAAATAAAGTGTCATAAGTGATTCTTCTATAATGAAAAAATCTAAGCCATGGATTGATTTTGTTAACATTACCTTCCAATTTTGGTCTGTGATATGGGATTTCAGTCTTACAAGGGTTTTTTGGAGCAGACTCCTCATAAAATATATGAAATGTCTACACTTACATACTACAATCTTCATTGTGAACAGGCCTCCAGTAAGTTTAAGTTGTTCTCACTGACCTCAGTTTGTATTTCACATATGCAAAGAGCTTTTTTGTTGCCATGACAATGTGAGGAGCTTAGTGTTAAATCAATGAAACATTTCACATTTGGTTGGTTTAATTATGAGCCCCAATGTATATCAAGACATCTTCTGTCATCTTACGCTCATATTGTGACGTTTGCCTTGTTGGTACTGACAAAGCTGTTGGTCTACCATTGCCTGTCCTCATAAATACGTGTTTGAATCGTCACTGTATTCCGCTCATGGTTGGTTACCTTAACAGATTACAGTGGGACTTGCGACCCCACTCGTCACAATCTAGTTGACAGTCATGGTACTGCAAACCTTGTTAAAGTCTGGCCAGGAATGACTTTCCCCTCGTACATAACAATCACAGGCTCCGTGAACTTCAATATGACACAAATATGAACAAAACTGTGGCTCTGCAGCTGACCCTACACTGGAGAACGTCAAGCATGGACAGTTTCATAGGGCTGTCCCTGTCGTAAAAATCTGTTATGTCTGAAGGAATTTCTCTGGCGATGTCTCAAGCTGCTTCTAAGACAGGGCACCTTCTTTTGTGTTTTTTTTCAGGGCGGGATTTCGTACTCTTTTTTTTCTCTCTTTTCTTCTCCATACAAAACAATTTTGCGTTGGTGTCACTGATATGTGCTGATAGTAACGTAAACAGCCCTCACCTCAGACTTCATGTGGGAATTAGAAACAGCTGTCTTGGTGGTCCACAGGGGGGGACACTGAGAGTTTTTTCTTTCCCATTTTTACAACTTGCGAAGTCCACGTGAAGCACTGCAGAAAGAAGCAGGGCCGCCATCCGCACTCTTTTCAGAGTCACTCCCTAGCTATGTGGAGTGCAAAAAGGAGCTAGGTCACACTGAGAGGTGAATGTCAAAAAATAAACCATTTCCTTCTGAGTGCATAAATGTTTGGATTTGTTTTTGCCCGTTCAAGCATAACTGTATGGGCTTAAGATAACAGCGGTGTAGTTTCTGTAAAATATAACAGATTAATAAAAAATAAAAATAAAAAAAAGAAGTTAAAAAAGTAACTCGCCCATTAATAAAGTTTACTTCTATTCTACGAACCACTTAGTCTCCTCTGGGGACAAAGCAAATCATTCAGAAGCGAAATGGCATTTTCATTCAAACAACCCATGAGCATAACTCAAACACCACTAACTCTCCAACCGCTGACTTGTTGCTCCAGATCTGTGTTTATCGTTGATAGGCAAATGTGATTTACTGCTCCGCCAGAAATTGCTGACACGCTATCAGCAGCTCCATAAATTCAGCACAAATCAACCAGTCGCACTGCACTGGGGTTCTCAGCAGCGCCACCACTGCTGCTGCAACCTGGAAGACGTGCTACACACAGAACACGACCAGTGTTGCCTTCGCGTTTCCTTACAAAGAATCAAGGTTAGGGTACTTTGCACCAAGCTTTTGCATATAAAATGGCTTTCTTTCTAAAACGTGGCAAAATGTAGATTTGAGGCATGAGTCAAAGACAAACAGGATCAAGTACATCAGTAAATGGTCAGGTAACACGGCCCTGTTCTGTGAGGAAACAACCTCCAGACTTTACCTTACGGAATTAAACGAGGAGGACAAATTCTGAAAAACAAATTGCTCACGAGGGCCCTGGGCCAATGTAATAAATCTCCACATGTGCTTTTGAAATAAAGCGACAGGAGCCGCTGTTAAAAATGAAGGGACACGACACGCACATTCAGACAATCTGTCCTAATTTCCTGGGCTGGGAAACATTGTGGAAGGAAGAACTCCTGACTCTGTTTGTTCTTTGGCCACCTAGCTAATTTGAGAAACACCAGATCAATTCTCCTCTTCCCCTGGTTTTCATTACTGCATTTCTCTTCTGCCGCGGAGGCAACCGCAATATGAATCAAAAGGACTGTGTCTATTTAATCTGGTACGTTTTCCGCATGATACTATCAAGAATTATCCCTCTCTTCCGGATCTCTGGACTGGAATCCCTGAATAGAGGATAAACCCCACAGCTCCATACATCAGCATACCTAAACAAGAGGTCTGCTTAATATCAAGGAAGAGGCATTTCAACATGCATGTTATAACACTTTCCATGTCCTCCTCCTCTTGCTGACGTGCCGCGGCAATTGGGTGGATTGGCTGACATGGGCCATGGCATTCAAAGGCTATGTTGAGGTTCAAGGGACCGTACCTGGTGTGAAAAGAAAATCCAGCTTGCAGGTAAAACTTCGAGCGAGAAACGAGCTCGAGGTGTGAAAGCCGAGGTGAGAAGAGTGACGCCTTTGATGACCTTTCCGCGGGGATTTCCACTCCGTCGATCGATAAGAGGCCGAGCGGTGCTGACGTTCCAAGTCAAGGGAGCACTGTACCTACAGTTTCTTCAGAGGGCCAGTGACATCTGACGGTTATTTTTATCATTTCCAGTTGTCATGCCATAACAGCAGAGGCAAGCAGTATGCAGAGGTAGAAGGTTAGCTAATCGTTTCTACTGACGTTTGCGCTGCTCCCCTGGTGCCGTTTCCAAACAGTGTTTTCCCTGACGAGAAGGCTGTATGTAGCATACCGTACAGGTTTTGATTGAGGTCTAAAAAGACTGGATATCCCTCACAATTGACTTAGGTGCATAGATAACATGTTCAGAGTAGATTTCCTCAGTCAAACCAGGAGCATAAGTTAGACATAATAGATGCTGTCGATGTTCTGCACTGTATGCTGTACACAGAAGATGTGTCATTGGCATCTAGGCATGCATTCACGATTCCAGCAGTGTACATTGCTGTGTGTCTTTGTGTATGTGTGTGTGTGTGTGTGTGTGTTGTTTGTGTGTGTGTGTGTGTGTGTGTGTGTGTGTGTGTGAGTGTGCGTGCATGTGCGTGTGTGCATGTGAGGGTGTGTGTGTGTGTGTTGTTAGCTGGCTCGGGAGGAATCAACTTGTGTAATATCCCGATGGAGCAAAACCGACCAATCAACTGAGGCAATCAAACAAGAACAACAGCGCGGCAACCAGAACACTTAATTCAAATTGATCTCCCACAGAGACCACTCGAATTTAGAAAGCAATAGGAAAGCCGGTCGCGGCAATTATAACCCCGGTGCGCTTCGTGTGTCCTCTCTGCTTTTGGGCCCGCCGGCGACACGGAGCAGCCTCCAGACGAGCAGCCGGTGATCTCCCCCAACACATTTCCGGTGACTTTAACTTCCGCGGAGGCGGGGGGGGGGGTGAAATCCGAGGAGCGTGAACGGACGGCCGTGACCAAGCGGGATTGAAATGGCGGGCGGGCGCCGCAGCGTCGCCGCCGTTTTGACCACCTCCCTTTGATGTCCGCTGGTCAGGAAGGGAAAGCGTGTCATTGGTACAGGAGTAGGGGGGGGGGAGGGGGGGTTCCCCAGCTCCGCAGAGTTAAAGACCACCATTGCTTGCATCCTGTGCAGCATGAGGCGAGCGGAATTGGTTTTGGCATCTACAGATGGGCAGGAGACATTAGTCAAATCGTGGAGAGGTTGGATAAAGTAGGAAGACGCAGTGGAAACGATCGTGGCTAACCCAACATTGGATAAGTATCGCGCTCGGTTTGCAGTTCGCACACTGCAGGGGCCATTGGGACGCGCACCAAAAGTGGGAATTGGTAATCCCGCCGCCAACGGATTTCAACAACGCAGCACGTGACGATGCGTTTTGCCAACATCGAGTCCCTGTAGGAAGGGATCCGTGGCGGTGTTCCGCCTGCAGCCGACACCGGCAACGTCAATTGTGGCTGTCAACCCGCTCAAAGTCACCCAGCTCCCAACTCTCTCTTCGTCTGCCACGCTGCTCCCCCTCTCCTATCAAATGTTCTATTCTTTTAAACGTCTTTATTGATCTGTACGGAGGCCCGCTCGCAATAAGCAGCGACGCCCTGCCTCTCTCTTCCTCCCTTTCTTTTCCTTTCCATTTTTTTTTTACTTCACGTCTTGTTCTTGTTTCCTTTTCTTTTTTTTCTTCTTTCATTCTTTCTTTTCCCTCCCTCTCTCCTCCTGTCTTCTTTCTCCTCCTTCTCCTGCGCCCAGACAATCAATGCCATTTCATCCCGGTGAAAGGACAAATGGAATTCCAGCTGAGAGAGTGCAGCGGCGTTGGGGTGAACAAAGCCTTTCTGTGGCGTCCCCCCCCCAACCCCACAACCCCCCCCCCCACCACCACCTACTCCCACTGCTCTACAGCCTGAGCCTCACAGAGACCACCAAAGTCAGTGGGCACGGGTACCAACCCCCCCCCAACCCACACTTCCCCCCTACACCCACCCCCCCAGCCCCCCACCCCCCCCCCACCTACTCCCACTGCTCTACAGCCTGAGCCTCACAGAGACCACCAAAGCCAGTGGGCCACAACCCCCCCCCCCCCCTACACCACAGCACACACACCCAACTGACCCCCAGCGTGAGTGGCGAGTTGAACGAGTATGTGAAGATGCCGTGCACTGCATGCATGCATGGCTGCTGACTTCGCCCTGATCAGTCAGGCAAACCTTCGACAAAGTTTGACGTTTCGTCTTTGCATCCGCTGACCATTCTTTCCCGACCATTCTCATATTTAACAACAATTACAGTCCATCCATCCATTATCAGAACCGCTTATCCAATGCAGGGTCACGGGGGGGCTGGAGCCTATCCCAGCTAACTTCGGGCGAGAGGCGGGGTACACCCTGGACAGATCGCCAGTGCAGCGCAGGGCTACAACCATTACAGTGTACTATAAAAATGCAAACAATAACTAACCTCTACCTGGTCCTAAGGAGTAATACCTACAGTCAATGTTCACTGGGTATTGTTGATTGATCCATTTGCTTGCATTTACTTGTTTATATTTCCCATGCGGTAACAGGTAAAGTATTTTTGTTGACGTATAAAATCGATGCTTTCGTATCGATTTTCGCATGACGTCCGACGTGCCGCTGATCCTCCACAGGTTGTTTGCGCTCGCTGCCGCTTCGGCCAGTCGATGGGATGGAGTGGCCTGCTCCCTCGCCTCTCTATCAGGAAGGAGCCGATATGCAAACAGACGCCCGGCGGCCACGCGCGCCCCGCGTTTCATCACACGCTGATCAGAGACGTGCCAAAGTGGAAAGAAGACGGCAATCGGAACGGAACCGCTCGCCGGGGATAACGCCAGCGAGACGGGCCCGTCAGAAGGCCGCGGGTCCCGTTCGGGAAAACGTGCGGTGACGGGCAACGCTTTATGTTTCCGCACCGTTTTGAATGTGTAACACGGTGGGGTCTGATTCTCCGTTGATAAATAGGATGATCCTTTTGTCGGTGCGTTCTTGTTTTGAGGTTGAGGTTTTATGCGTGGTGTCGCAAAGCTAAAAACCTGAAATACACACGGTTGGCCCGGCACCCAGTGTGGGGCCTGCTGTTCAAGTAGCACATGTGTTCTCTCTTCTTCCCTGCCCCAAGCCCAGGGCCTTTCACCTCTGTGGCAGCCAGCTGCCTCGGGCTTAGCCCTCCCTGATGGACTGACCAGCTGTGGCCTACTCCCTAAGGCAATAGAGAAAGGGGAGGGAGGGAGGGAGGGGGGGGGGGCCCTGACCAGCACACAGAAGCTGTTCTCCTTCTTCATCGTCTTCTCCTCCTTCATCTTCTTCTCCTCCTTTATCATCTTCTCCTTCATCATCTTCTCCTCCTTCATCATCTTCTCCTCCTTCATCATCTTCTCCTTCATCTTCTCCTCCTTTGTCATCTTCTCCTTCTTCATCATCTTCTCCTTCATCATCTTCTCCTCCTTCATCATCTTCTCCTCCTTCAACATCTTCTCCTTCATCGTCTTCTCCTCCTTCATCATCTTCTCCTTCTTCATCATCTTCTCCTTCTTCTGAGCAGTTCTGACGGCCAAGGACTGTCCATTGAGCCCTCGCGGCGACACACTCCCACAAGGCTCAAAGATACAGTGTAGCCATGGCCGATACACACACACACACACACACAAACAACCGATTCATTTCTGTGACAGCCGCACAAAACGCACAAACACCCACACGCGCACGCATGCGCGCTGACACAAGCAGGGGTGCGTTCTATATTAAGATAATGGTACGGTTGAAGGAGGCCTAACATGGCTGAAGAAGCACAGCCGGCGCGGCAAAGCTCTGTGGAATTATTAATGAATGCGCTGACATTTCTTTTAATCGTCCCTCCCCATTGTTAGACGTTGTCGGACACAGCAGGACATGTGAGTGAAGCAGAATGAAAGGGTGGAGGCCGTCGATGAAGAAACCCAACGCATTAGCACGCTGCACATTGTGCACGGGATGGCGGGAAATATGCCTTCTGTCCCCCCCCCCCCTCAAGGAATCCACCCCCTTTGAAGGAGCCACACTCGGTGCGACCACCGTCCGGTAGCACTGCGGCACGCCGCTCCGCACAAACGTCACCGAGGTCATCCCACGCTGACGGGCCACCGTCACCCCCGCCTTTATGGACTCAAAGTTCTGGCCACTTTGGGTTGCACGCTAAGCTAAACGAGCTAAATCAATTGTATCTATAATATACATAGTCGATTACCATATCATCTGTGACAATCGAATAGGTTTTAATTCCAGCCTAAACGGGATACTTTGTATTAGAAATGTCTAATATTCAAAGCCGAAAATGCATCATGGGGTGCATAAAACTTATTCATAATAAAGAGATACAATAGTAAAAAAGCAAATTTTTCAGTAACTTGAGGTCGACAGCGTGGGCTCATTATCTGTGAACTACAGATGATAAAAAAGGTGCCGCATTAGAGCTCATTCTTAATGGAAACTTATAATGACAAGCACTTCCAATATTTGCATAATAAAGCACAATGGCAGACAAGTAATTTGTTACTTGATTCAAATTAATTACATTCACAAGCTTGATTAAATTGCCATAATTTTGCAACCTGTATTAAGAACCACCAACGAGGGAAAATGGGGTATTAAATGTGCTTTAACAAAATGTGCATAATTCCTGTTTCCAATGTGCATGCAGACATGATTCAGTTTTCCAAGGTGGATTAAAAGAAGACTCCTGTTTATAGAAAATAGCTTTAACAAATAACCTCCCAAATACAATTTAAAGGGAATACTGTCTTAACCAACATGCATCATTATGGATGATCACAATGGTGTTTGTCAGATGATCGTCATTATAAGTTGAGCTGAAACAGGCTGCTAATGTTCAAACCTCAATCAAGTTCAGACCTCAGCGCTGCTGTCACAAATGCTGCAGTATCAAGTCACAAACGTTCACGGTTTAACAGGTTTGAAATGGTTTGACTGGGAGCCTTCTTGTAAACAAATTAAAGACTGAGTTGTGGAACCTGAATGCAAGAAAAACACTCAGACACGCACGCGCGCGCGCGCACACACACACAAACACATACACATGCACATGAACACACATGCACACACACACTCGCACGCACACACGCATAAACACACTCACACATGCGCACACACACTCACGCACAAACGCACACACGCACACACTCAAGGACAGTATCATGTATCATGTGAAAATGTGGAGCAGTTTCCATAACCATTGTTAACATGCAGCCACAAAGCCCAGCCAGCAAAAAAAAAATCCGTAATTTTTCTCTGTCAGCACCAATTAAATCCCAGATTCCTGGAGGCAGCACAAATCACACAAGACTCTCTCCCTCTCCTTCTCTCTCTCTCTCTTTCCATCACCTCTTTCTGTTATTGTCTTTCAGCTGAAAAATAAAACCAATCTGGCTAAGTGCTCTCCAATCTCCTAACAAGAACCTCTCACTTCCTCGTCCCTCCTGGGTCCTCTCACCTCGAGCTGTCAGCGGTGGGATGGCGTGTCACCGCGGCACGGATCCCCCCCCCCCCCAGAAGCCCGGCAAACCCCCTCCGTCTCTCTAATAGACAGTGGGGGTTGACATTAAGGCAGATGGATTTTCCCTCAATCCGCTTAAGACATCAGACGCCGAGTGACTTTGTTCCCATTCTATATGTGAAAAAAGAAAAGAAACACAAATAAAACACGCTCTCGCACTGCGGCCCCTTTCATGTTTCCAAGTGGCTCCCCGCTGTGACTGATATGAAGTCAATATGTCTGGCAGACAAAATGCCTGGCGGGCTGCAACGTCATAACCCCCCCCCACCCCCCCCCCGACATCCTCGACGGGCCGCAGTCAGATCGGATCAGCACTTCAATGAGGGGAAAACATCCATCGGGTCTTTTCTCCAAAATGGGACGGGAATGTCACACGCAGAGTTAAGCGGTAAGTGCATTAAAAATGGATTCCAGGGAACATCGCCGTCAGGTATGCGGATCCTACTACCCAGCGCCGGTTTAATTTCCCCTCCACACTGCCAAGCATGATTGAGAAAAGCGCCTCACTGTGCTGGTCCTGATTGCTGATTTAGAATAAACATTACGCTGTCGTTTATCAACGGATTCCCATTTTGTTTGTGGTTTAAGGATAGGCCGTAACCGAGGAGCCGGGCGGCCATTACCCGTATGGATTGCTGAAAAGTTGGCAAGTTTCTTTCAAACGGAGGTTGAACCAAATCTACCGCGTAGTGCTCAAGCTTTTAATGATACCTTCTCCTCCACACAACCTTATCTTCCCGAACAAAAGGCCCTTTTTCTTCTATCCCGTTGTCCTTCCGACCTCCCTCCGTCAGGGACCCATGAGTCAGGGCTTTTCCGCTCCCCAAACGTGTCACTCTCCACCACGTGTTTCAAGGGCCGGAATAGGAAGGAGGAGAGAGATAGTGAGGACCAGAGACGGGCGGCCTGGAAGTAAATGTGTTTTCTGTGTTATCACACTGAGAGGCCGGGGGGGCCTCCGCCAGCCTGATGAGACTGTCCTCTGTCTCAGGCCCCTCGTCTGCCCTGCACAATGGCCCTGAGATTTGGTGTCCACAGCCCCACAGCTTGAGAGAGAGAGAGAGAGAGAGAGAGAAAGAGAGAGTCAGAGAGACACGGGCAGAGAGAGAGAGAGAGAGAAGCACATGGCGACAGTTGTGGATGTGCTGTGACGGTGTCACCGACAGACCGTGTGGTCCAGAGACGGGGATCAGGTGGCATTCCTGCCCCGCTGATCAGTGTGGACACACACACACACACACAACACACACACAAACACACACACACACACACAAACACACACCTCCTCAGCAAGACATCCATCTTTTTAAACAGTAGCCCTCTGTACCCAGCACCTGTGCAGTCAAATAACCTTTTCCCCTATCAGACATGTTTCCCAACAAAAAGGCAGACACAGACAGACAGGCCGATACAAACACAGACGCACTGGAGGGACATGGGAGATGTAGTTCCAGGCTGAGCTCAGTGAACTCATGAACACTCTCAACCACACTAAAATGTATGATCTCTTTTTAGGTGGTAACATTTACTAATCTTATATACCTTAACTTCTAATCTTATATACCTTAACTTCAATATAAAGATATCTAAGTTAGACTTTAGTATGTATACAGTTTTATGTTTTACATACAAATATAGAATGTTAAAATATTCCTGAAATTTGAATATTAAGTTGACCAAGTACGTACCATGTTTCAAATGCTTGCGCTGTTTGCCCGTTAAACTTTATCCATAAGCCTTGAGTCACAAGAAATGAAGCAAGTTGAGCTAATTTAAGAAGTGAAGCTAATCCAAGAAACCAAACACATGGTAACACTACGTTTATTTCAGACAGTCATCAGTAGCGTTTGGCAGCGATGCTAATGGACTGTGTTATTATTTAAAGGCTTCTTATGTTCTGTGGTGAATGTGCGGGTTATTACAGAGTCCAAACGCTTCTTAATACCAAGGCACTGAATAAGAGAGGGCTAAATTGGTTCTACATCAACCTCCCTCAAAAAAAGTTGTGTCTGTGCCAGAACGTTGATGAGACAAGAAAGTCCACACTTCCGTTTTTTTGCCCTCTCAAACTTCCCCCGACGCCTACTTCAAAAATAACCCCAAAATCAAAAAGCATCAAAGACCAAAGAAAGATTCAACCCCCAGAATAGCTTAAAGAGAAAATATGTCTTCAAAATATCGTCAGAACTCGTGGATTTCTTTCCAGGAATCTCAGACCACGGTACAAAGACGCAGGGCGAGAATTCATTGGCGGGAAGCAGCGAACAGCCCTCTAACGAGCACACCTTTTGTGTTACTCTGTCTCTTCCTTTCCCATCAATTCACAGATTCAATCTTGTCAACAAGAGGAAGACCTCACCACAGCTCTGCTCCGCTTTGCCTCCGTTTCCCAGGAAAAGACTGTGGTGAGGCTGCTGTTAAGAGAACAAGGGAGGACATTGTGCTCTTCAGTCACACCATGAAATGTTCTACCCATTTCATTCAAACCAGAATCGCAACTCACCGGATTTCATTTTGATTTGTTCTTGGCGTTCAAAATCGAGCGCCGAGCAGACGGATAAAGGAAAACTCAAATCAGCTACATCTATTTAAAATAGGATTAATGTATGTTTTTACAATAGTAATACAGAAATATATACAGTCGCCATATGGGTTTGAAGGACCATGTCATACAATAAGGTCCATGAACGCTAACCTTTCGATAAATAAAGACGGCCAGAGAACAAGATGGCTGACACTCTGAACGGGTCTCCCTATCCGGCAGTCACTGTGCCTGTTCAACTGGCAGTGAAATAACGGAAACCTGTGGTTGGGTCTCTGGGAGAGACGTCACTACACTCGTAGAGTGTCGCCGTGACGCATCGCCTGGTTACCAAGGGGGCCGTAGGGGTGAGTGAAAGGGCTAGATGGCTGACCCCTGTGGCGGCAAGCCTGTCATCCAAACGTGGTGTCTGTGGTGACCACCATCAAACCCGGAAGGACCATAGATATGGAACATTTTGCCTTCACCACACCTTAACATAAACGTGTCGGTGACGCCGCCACTCGCCACCCACATCGACCTATAGGAGACACCGAAACACCAAGCGGCTCTATCGTTGGGCAGAATCAACTTCCGTCCACGTAGTCATTCCAGAGGGCGTCAATTCTGTCCCCGGACGCCTGGACTAGTATTTCTGGGACGTCTGGTTGTTGCGGGAACAACGTCACGATATGCTGACGACGTTTTTTCTTTCGTTTGTCGACCGTCTGTCTGCGCGTACAGCTTCAGCTAAACCCGTGGTACTAGTGACAGACGAGGCATAGCCGTGAGAAGGACCCTGGGCACGGTACTTTACACGGACACACACTCGTTATGTTCCAAACATTTTCACAATGTCACTCATATGTCATATAACATGTTCATCTGTTGACTTGTCTCTTATCTAGATCTACGTATATATGTCTACCCCTCACCCCCCCAAAAAGCCTACAAAACAAGAAAAAAGGAAAAACATGCAACAAAAATACCTTCATCTCGGGGCTTGTTCATTGTAGATTCATCGTGTTTTTTTGTGAGCGGACCTAGGGTTAAGAAAAAAAGGGGGGAAAAAGAGAAAAGAGAAAATTCAAAAAAGATTACTGGCAAAAAACGTAAAAAATAAAAAAAAAAGACAAAAAAAAGAAAGAATCAAAAAAAGAAAAGAAGAAAGAGCAAAAAGGACAAGTCAGCAAGAGAGTTCACGTTGTTTTTGTCTTTCATATCTGTATCTTTCTTTCTTTCTTTTTTGTTGAGAAGAGGATCAAAACAAAACCAAAAAGGCATCACAGACACAGACGTTACCACAAGAAAAGACACAAACTGGCTTCTGGCAGGATCAAAGAGACCCCCCCTCCCCCCTGTTTCATTTGGTTTGTCCCGTTTCATCCCCTCCTCTCACCCACTCTGGGAGGGAAAATGGCCGCCGCTTGTACACCGACTCTTATGCTAACCCATAATTGATTCCCTTAAGTCCAAGTGGCTTGTCTGGCACATCAAAATCAATGGGAAGAGGGGGAAGTCAGAAATAAGGCGCTGTAGTTAGACCCGCCCCCCGCTGAATCCCTGTCCCTCCCCAAACACCCTCCCCATCGGTAAAAACGAGTGAGGCTGAAAAGAGGAAACCAGGAAAAGCAGTGGGCATGGGCCACCATGTTGTCACACAAACCCTTAAAAAACACTGTCAAGGTTCAGCCAGGACCTCCTGGCAAACACAGCAGGCTGGTAGCGGTGGGGTGGCTTGGGGGGACCTCGTTCATATACATCATAAGGTCACTGTCGGACTTTGAAAAAACACTCGGGAGACGGACACCTTTATTAGCATCGACATTCAGCCATGTTGAACATCAACTACCACGACGAACCTGAAACAGGGGGAGAGGGGTGGGAAACACGTGTTAGAGGGACACAGGTGCACTGTGTGTGTGTGTGTGTGTGTGTGTGTGTGTGTGTGTGTGTGTGTGTGTGTGTGTGTGTGTGTGTGTGTGTGTGTGTGAGAGAGCGCCCACACCCCG
>JAVQJS010026900.1:0-10294 GCA_036024795.1 Galaxias rostratus | reverse complement strand
CGGTAGTTTACAACCAGAATTAATCCATATATAAGGCGCACTGGATTATAGGGCGCACTATTGTTTTTTGAGAAAATTAAAGGCTTTTAAGTGCGCCTTATAGTGCGGAAAATACGGTACATGCAGACACTCCAGAATCGTTGGAATACTTGACACATGTCACAAAGACTAACTGGCACAGGAGAGTGAAAACAGCTTAAATACTCTGGGAAGGCAGGGATAATAAGACACAGGTGAACACAATCAGGGTGGTGCAGATAATCACAACGGTTGGAAATACACAAAAAACTGAGACAGTAAGAGACTTAGGTTTGAGACGAGACATGACAAAAGATGGGGGTATCTGGGGTGGGGCAGGGGCTGTGTAGTGCAGAGTTCAGCAAGGTGGCAGCTTAGGGGAAAACGCTGTTCTTGAACCTGCTGGTCCCAGAATGGAAGCAACTGTAGCGCCTCCAAGAGGGCAGGAGGGCAAACTGTCTGTGGCTAGGGTGGGAGGTGTCCCTGGCGATGCTGCATGCCTTCTGCAGACAGCGCTTGTGATCCAATTCATTGGGTTGTGTTATTGTGGCAGCATTATGGTAGACTATTTGCCATAGTATTTACATGTGTCGTGCTGGCTAATTAGTCCTATTGCATATTCAAACTAGGCAGACATCAATGAGAAAAAGTTGAGGCGTACAGGCGCATGTGTGCTGGTGACGTGATTGACGTAGAATCACGTGCAACAATGACACCGTCACCTCTGTGTGTGTGTGTGTGTGTGAGTGTGTGTGTGTGTGTGTGTGTGTGTGTGTGTGTGTATGTGTGCCCCTCAATGGAAAAGTTGCAAATTGTATGTAGAGACGTACAGGCACATGTGTATGTACAGGTGTTATTGTTGTGCACATCAATCATGTCAATGAAAGTATAATGATTCACATTCTCATGCATATCGGTTTTTAGGTAAAATTGTGCAAAAAAACTTTACACACTGAAAATGTTTTACTTAGAAACCAAATTTCAAATGTGCTCTAATACTGTCTGTTACAAGTAGTTTTGCAAATTCTTCACAAGTATTTTCATACATTGGGTGACACCATTAATCAAATGTGGTTGGCCTCTATTCTCCTAAGTCTCTTTACCTTTTTTGCTTGCAATGAATCAATGGAGCTTTGCACTAAAGTGAATATGCAAGTAATTTGTAACCCCTGAAGCTCTAATGCTGATTTCAGTAGTTGGCTATTTCTCTTTTCAGCCACTGTTTTCAACTTTAGCAACCATTGTACAAACCAGGTTTACAGAGGCATGCTTCTTGATTAGTGTTTTGGCAACATCATTCAAGTCAGCATCTATTGGGTCAGCTCTGTACTTTAATATCTCTTTGGATACCGTTCTCAGAATATCTGACTTTTACTCCAGTGTCAACGTTGTCATGTTTGACCCATACATTGTATTTACTTATTCTAACTGCAGTTCGGTGTCATAGGATAATGTTTGAATCGGAAACTCTCCTGGCCATATCTGAATTCTTGTAGAGACTGCTGGATTGTGTGTACAGGAGTTCTATCATCTGATTGCGTAGACATAGACCCTAAATAATCACTTATTGTGAGATAACATAATTGGCTGCAATCAATCAATGAATTTAGCTCATTATCAATCATTAGCTTCCTGGTGTCAAAAGGATTCCGAATCACTCGCAACTTGACTGGTCTTTTTGCAGTGTCAGTCCATCACTAAATAAACAGTAGTACTAATTGTTGTACAAGTTCGGCCATCATTTACATTTAATCCATATTCACAAATGCATTGCTCCACAATACTGATCAACAAACACAACATTTCCCATTACATTTTAACTATTGAAAATGTCCAGTATTTGTGTTAGTCTTTCCTAGCGAAAGTCAAAAGAATAAATGCTGTTAGTCTATTGCCCAGCTGTATCACATACTAAAAATCACATTGCTATTTTATCAGAATTGAATTAGATCAGTAGCAATTAAAGGTTAAGGGCACATTCAGAGAAAGCATTGCACTGTCTGAACACTTGAATAAAACAAATAAACTTCCCTAACATGTGAATGTTTCTCAAACATTTCCAACCCCACACGCATACATTCACAACTATACACAATAACCGCAATCATTGTCTTAAATTAATATTTGCAATTCATTTTTAAGTATGAATGATTGAAGCTACATGAAATTACATACAATTGAATGTATATATTGTTATAGCCTGGTAAATTTGACTTACCTTACTTGGATGGATAACTTCTAGAAATTACTTTTTAATTTATTAAGTCACACTCTTAATTCAACTGAAATTTTTGAAATTATATTTACAAACACTTTAGAAAGTAGACCTGTACATCACAATAGCAAAGCAACACTTTCCATGAGAAATCAATGTAAACAACCTGGTTCAGCTGGCGTTGGCTAACATGCGCAAGTTCATTAAGCATATTTCTGTTTTTTGGGCCACTAACCATAAACATGCATTAAAATACACTCCCCTCAATTCAACCCAGTTTCCAATTCTTACATTGCTTAAAGGAGATTCTTTGGACAACACGGGAACTTCACTTTTGAAGCAATTTAAACACAAACAACAAATCCAACAGGAACAAATGTGAGTCACACGCATGACACTGTCCTTTCACCTTCTGTCAGTGCCCCAACTGTCATAATTTGATAGGGACAGAAGAGAGTCACGTTACCGATAGCACGTCATGTGGTCATCTGAAATAAAAATCTTTGTTTGAAGTGAAAATACAATTTTGGTTAAAGTAGTCATTCAAGTTGTTTTGTGGAGAGGGTTATTTGCTTAATGCCAATGTAAAAATATAGATTTCAAACAGAAATCATGGTTTTATTTTTAACTGGACCAATGTAAAAATTTACTTTAGATCAATGACACAGTCGTTTCACCTTTTTTCAGTGTAGAGGGGGATCCAATTTCAAAAGTCTAAAAGTGGTACACTACTACCCTTTAAGACACTGAGTAGGTGCAGGAGTTAAGAATAGAATTGAACCTAGAAAGCATTGAAAGATTACCAGGGAAGCAAAGACTAGGGTGCCTACAGTTCGGACTTCTTCTCTGGCTCTTGTGACCTTTGACAGTGTATGAGTTCTCATCACTAAAGTTGAAAAGTTTGAAAAATGAGTCTTTTTTATGAAAGAAATGGTTAAGGATGCCACGGTGTCTTAGTAGCCTGGCTCTTTATGGGAAAGGTGCCCTGAGCTGCCCCTTACCGGGCTTACAGAGGAATTTAAGTGCACTAAAGCTAGCTTAGAAATGACACTTACGGAATCCCAAGATAGTCTAATAAGTAAACCAGCACCCACATGAGCAACAGTGTGGAAATGGAATCCAAAAGAGGCAGTACTGCAAGCAAAAGCACCCTGACAAACGGAAATAGTAGGACAAGTACAACATGGACTAGGAGAAATTGGACATGGTTCAAGCAAACAGAGATGATACAAATTTTCCCTTTTGGATCAACGCAAATTAGTCATTGAACAGATTCATAATCAAGAGGAAGCAGTAAGGAACTGACAGTAAAACTAGCCACACTGAGACGATGGATAAACTGGGAAAGTGTGAAGCAAAGGAAAATTACCTGTAAGGACTTGTGGGGAACAGAATCCACAAAATGTGCTTAATTGTTAGGGCAACGACAATGCACTGCCAACACAGACAAATCTTATCAAATGGGTAGGTAAGGATCCAACACACCCCCTCTGTAGCGGGATTACTAATCTCAAACACATAATGGCTGGGTGCAGGATGAATCTTACTCAAGAAAGACACACCTAGCGCCACAATCAAGTACTAAAATGCTTAGTCGAAGCAATAGAGCCTAGGCAATGAACAGTTAATGCCCTGCCAATTGGAGCAGAGGGCGACATGCAACACATTCGCTTTGTCACTGAGGGAGTACCGGGAAAATGAATTATAGGGCAAAACAAAGCTCAGGGCGGCTGAGGGTAGCATGTGATTGGAAAATGCGTGCTGATGTCGGCCAACAACATAGATCATCATAGATTGCACCATCAACTTAATACCAGATTTATTACTCTGGTCCAACACCCTGCAATTCTTATAATTTTATATAGCTAACAGTCCTGTGGGAGGAAGCAATAGACAACACATACAAGGAAGAAACTCCGCTATAATGATTTAGCGGCTGAGGCAGAACAGCGAGGTTAGAAAACAAAGGTGTGTCTTGTGTAAGTTGATGCCATTGATTGGTTTCCACAAACAACCAAACAACTTAAGGAGTTAGGGATCTGTTGCAGAGAATTACGCGAGACCATAAAAGCTATATCAGATTTTAGATTTCACTTAGCCCCCTGATAAAATAAACTAACGTTTCATGCATGATGTCACTATATGCTACGATCTACTGATCCGACTTCTTATAATCTGTTAGGAGAGTAGGAGTATGAAGATGCCTATTTTATAATTTGAACAGGAACTATAAGATATTAGTGTAACTAATGATGTGTGGTTCTTATAGTAGCCCTACATTTATACTGTGATTTTGGAATAAAGGACTGAGGTATATTTTATAATTTGACCAGGAGCTATAAGCAATTCCTGACCAGGATGGATTTATTGATATATAGACACCGGACTCATGTAGGCCTTTAGTAGGCCTAGGTGAGTGTCGATCCACATTTTCTCAGGCACTTGCATATAGACTTTGCCACTGTAGAGATACATTTTTTCTGTTTCATTAAATTAACAAACATTGTGGGCTATTTCATGAAAGGGTGTTCAATTGATTGTTTTGTTTTGCCCAACAAGAGAGCGCTGCGGACCTGAATTTGTTTTATTTCCATGCTGGTTATAAAAGAATACCCTTCAATAAGTAGCCTGTATGATATCTGGACTAATCACCAGCCAAACAAGCCTATGTGGCAAAGTCCAGCATAACTGTCAACACTCACGTTTTTCTTACTATTCTCCTGTATAAACCTTCTCTTCCATTGCACGTACCGTTAAATATATTCCCAAACATCTCCTTTATTTTTCTCCTGTCTAAAAAAAGATAGGCCTTATTGGGTTCAAAACATTAATACAGGAGTTCAAGCTTGCTTGCTTGCTTGCTTGCTTGCTTGCTTGTGCTTGTCCACTCTTTAAAAGTTATTTGCAAAAAGATCCTGGATGAAATTTAAACTTTTGGAATTCATTGTGGGATGTAAGCGATATGGCGCCCGTGTCAAAACCATCTTTACAAAGGATGTTATCCAAATGTATCCTTAGGAAAAATTTTAAAATCATATAATCTGTATATGGATTAAACTGTGTGTGTTTGTGCGTCTGTGTGTCTCAGGTTCCCAAAGCCAGGAAGTGGTATGTAAGCGCCTTGACGATTTCTCTGTTGTGCAGAACAGCTACTGTGACCCAGATTGTAAGCCTCCAGAGAACCAGAGGGCCTGCAATACAGAACCATGCCCTCCAGAGTATGTACCAGTGTCTGCCCATTCAGCTCAAACAGTATTTTACAGCCATTTTTGCTTCGGTGTGTGGTGTGGTTACATGTTGTTCGGGTGGCTCATTACAAGTATTAGAAAAATATTTGATTGTATTGGATGTAGCACTGTTCAAGACACATAAAGCACTTTACACTGTAGTATGTAGAACTATTCTAGATACATAAAGCACTTTACACTGTAGAAGGAACTCGCAGTATGGTTGCCAATGTGCAGAATCTACGGCAACCATTTTTGCACCAGCTTTGTTCACCACACCACTCACTTACTGAGAGCAACAAGGGACAGGATTTGTTTGCCAATTGGAAACTGAAGGGATGAGGTGGCCAGGACTAAATAGTGCCATGTTGGATAAATTTGCCAAGATACCAGTGTCAACAAACCCTACTCTTTTCAAGAAATGCCATGTGGTCTTTAGTGACCACTTCAATTTAGAATAACCGTTTAACCTTCCACATCGAAGTGCAGTTCCAGGGTCTTGCTTGGCCCACTCTGCCTGTCCATTGGTATGTGGGTGAAAACCAATGGAGAGACTCACCGAGGTACCAAGTGCCTTGCAGAAAACCTTCCACATGTGGGAAATGAACTGGGGACCACGGTCAGGGATAATATCAGCGATCCCATGCATGTGGAAAGATGTTGGACGAGGAGGTTAGCCATTTTGGAGGCTGTGGGGAGTTTAGGGAGAGCAACAAAGTGTGCAGATTTTGAGAAATGTATCTACACTGTTACCTTGGGAGGGTGGAAGGCCGGGGCGACCGGGAGCAGGGAGTGGATGGAGCAGACCAGCTGGAGGCCGGTGAGTGGCCTTGCCGCAGGCACAAACGTGGCAGGCTTGCCCAAAGGCACGGGTGTTGGAGTCCATGGTGGCTCACCAAATAGATCACATCAGGGTTAGGGTACGCCGGATTCCTGGATGGCAGGCAAACCGGGAGGCACGACCCCATTGCATTTCCTGGGACCGGACATAATCAGGTACAAAAAGACGGTTGGGAAGGCCATTACCTAGATCTGGTTGAGCATGCTGGGCTTCCCTGATGACGGACTCTATCTGCCAAGTCACCGCAGCCACCACACAAGATGAGGGGACGATGGTGTCGGTTTGGTAGGAGCTTCTACACAAACATATTGCTGGGAGAGGGCGCCGTCCTTGAGATTTCTGGAGCCAGGTTGGTAGGTAATTGCAAAATTAAAAAACCCAACAGGCCTAGCGGAAGTTGAGGCATTTGGATGTAGGAGAGGTTCATATGGTCTGTCCATACAACAAATGGGTGTTCTGACCGCTGCAGCAAATGTTTCCATTCCTCCAAGGCAAGTTTTACAGCCAAGAGCCCCCAATTCCCAACATCATAATTGTTCCTGCTGGGGACAGACGACGGAAGAAAAAAGCAAAGGGGCGAGGTTTTAGGTCTGTGGACGAGCACTGGGATAGGTCTGCCCCAACCCAGTGTCAGAGGCATCCACTACTACAACCAACTTGCGAGTAGGGTCTGGCTGGATGAGTATAGGTACAGAGGTGAGGCGTTGCTTCAACTTGAAAAAGGCAGCATCCGCTTCAGGGGACCAGGAGAAGGGAGAGAGAGATAAGGTGAGCCGGGTGAGAGGTGCTGCAAAGCGACCGTAGTCCCTGACAGACTGGTGGTAGAAGTTGGAGAAGCCAAGAAACCGCTGGAGCTGTTTCCGAGAGGAGGGTTACGGTCACTCTACAACTGCCTGGATGATCTCTGGGTCTGTCCTCACTTGCCCACTCTCAATGATGTAAGCCAGGAAACATATGGCGCTTACGTGGAACTCACATTTCTCTGCTTTAACGAATTACTTGTTCTTCAGGAGTTCTGGAGAATCTGTCCAACCTGCTGGTTGTATTCTCCAATGTTCCGGGAGGAAATCCGTGTGTCATCAAGGTAGACAAAAACAGAGCGGTTGAGGAAGTCGCAGAGGACATCATTTACCAGGGTCTGGAAAACAGCAGGGGCGGTAGTAAGACCAAATGAGGTACTAGAAGTGGCCAAGTGGTGTTAAAGGCTGTCTTCCACTTGTCGCCTTCACATATCCTGACCAGATGGTAAGCATTCCTCAGGTCTAGTTTAGTGAATATGTTAGCCCCTGGAGTGGTTCAAGGGCAGAGTTGATCAAGAGAAGGGGATACTTGTTTTTTATAGTAATGTTGTTCAGGCCACGGTAGTCAATACAGGGGTGTAGGGAATCTGCTTTCTTGGGGACAAAGAAAAACCCTGCACCAAGCTGGGCTGATTGTGGCCTTGTGATTCCTGTGGCTTGAGAATAGGGAATGTACGTTTACATAGCTTCTCTCTCTGGATGGGCAGGTTGAACAGGCAACTTGGAAGGTGGGATAGTTTTCGGAAGAGGGACGATGGCGCAGTGGTAAGGCCGATGCACAGGCAGAAAGAGAGCACGCTGTTTACTAAAAGACTCATGATACGCAGAGGGGATAAAGGAAACGTCACGGGGTTCCAAGGCTGGAGAGGGAAAGGGAACAGCAGCCACCGCCGGGGCCAGAGCAGAGTGCTGGCAGATAACAGACCAAAGGCACTCCAACTCACCACTCTGCCTGTGGTCCAGTCGATGTGGGGATTGTGTTGTTGGAGCCAAGGTTGACTGAGGACCAAAGGAGCAGGTAGTGAGGGAATGACATGGAACCGGATGATTTCACATTGATTGCTGGAGAGCAACAAACATAGGGGTCTTGAGCAGTGGGTGACTCAGGCGAGGAGCTTCCTATCTAACGCATTGGCATCAAGGGGAGAGGCTAACAGTTCCACTGCTATCCCAGCCTGAGTCACAAGGTGGGAATCAATGAAGTTCTCATCGGCCCCAGAGTCTACTAGCGCATGCAAGGGAAGAGATTGATGGTCCCAACACAGAGTGGCTTTAAACTGCATACTTGGCCGAGGTGTGGACTGGCTCACGAGGGCCTCTAGTTACTGGCGGGCCTCCTCTTTTGGCCAAAGGGGACTAAGACAACCAGGAACTACATTTTACTTTTAATTGTGTCATATGTTGTGCTTGTACAAATGAAAAAAAAAATTATAATGAAATTTTGAAAGTTTGAATATTGCGTGTAGTATGGCGGGGTAGGAATGTAATGTCAAACAGCTTTTTCATTTGAGTTTTAATATTGATACAGAATGCTCTTTGGAGTCATTCAATTTAAGCATTAATGAGGGTGATTCAGATCTAGCTTCTCTGTCCCTGGTTGCAGGTGGTTTATTGGTGACTGGTCAGACTGTGGGAAAAGCTGTGATGGAGGAATGCGAAAGCGCACAGTGCTTTGTGCCCGCAAGCTTGGCCCTGCTGAGGATGAGACGCTGGAGGACAGCCTTTGTTCAACACATCGACCAGTTGAACACGAGTCCTGCAACAATCAGTCCTGTCCCCCACATTGGGTCGCACTTGATTGGTCAGAGGTAAGAGGGAGTTGGCGTTACCAAGCCATATCATAGTATTTCTTACTCAACCACCTAAATGCTCGGTTACTGGACTTGAACTACAATAGAACGTAGAAGATAGTAGACATACAGACGGTGGGAAAGCCAAACCCAAGAGTTCAGCCCTCCCTTCCAACTTAATCGCTAGAAAAACAGCAATACTTAACGGATACTTGATGATTTCTGATGATGATTTCCATAGTGACTGACACTGACTGGTGGTTGACATATTGAACTATGGCCTCTGTCTTTTTACCCTAGTGTGCTCCTAAATGTGGCCCTGGGTTCAAACATCGCATCGTCCTCTGTAAGAGCAGTGACCTGAGCAGAACCTTCCCGCTTGTCCACTGTCCACACAACAACAAGCCCCCTGTCAGGATCCGATGCAGTCTAGGTCGTTGTCCTCCACCTCGATGGATCCCAGGAGAATGGGGACAGGCAAGTTTGGTTCCTCATTTGACTGTGCTTGCTTTTTCAAAACACCTGGTGGGGTTTAAAAGTCTGAAACCACACATATACTTCTATTTAGCCTTTATTTCAAATGTAATTATATTTTTTCCATTTCAAATTATAAAAGCAGTAACAATTTAATCTTTTAAAAATTCACATGCATTTCAGAATATCTTAGTATTTTGATTTGACAATGTTCCAAAGAGCTTCTTGTCCTGTCACAAAATGCTTGGCTTTCTCTGTCTTCAAGTGCCCCTATAAATGTTCAATAGGGTTGAGGTCAGATGATTGTTGAAGTAGTTCTTGCAAAGGCTTTGAGGTGTTGGGGTCATTATCCTGCTACAGTATGAGTCCATCTACACAAAGATGCCAAACAGAGGGTATAGCATGTTGTTTAAAATGAAGTGGTGCTTTTCCTAGATCAAGGTGTAGTTATATTGGTGCAAGTGTCCAATTCCAAAGTAGGCAAAATACTCCCAGACATAACAGAACATTCCCACCACCATGTTTCCGTGTCGTTTTAAAACACAGTTGCTTCATTCCATCTCCCGATTGTCTCCTTATGTTCTGTTACTGACATGAATCAACTATTTGTCCTCTGAGACCACTACAAGACAGCCTTCTTTTGACGATTCTTTTGCTTATTCAAATCTTGTGTTATTCATTTAGCAATTCTGTAAATGTGATGATTTGCTTTTCTATCTCTCAGGGAACTAAGCTTGATGTATTGAACTTCTAAAGATGTGGTCACTTTTTGTCTGCCTCATTGAGCTTTGTATACAATGGTCCAGTGTCTCAAGGGCGGCACGGTGGCGCAGTGGTTAGCACTGTTGCCTCACAGTAAGAAGGTCCTGAGTTCGAATCCCACCTGAGGGCCTTTCTGTGTGGAGTTTGCATGTTCTCCCCGTGTTAGC
>JAVQJS010026875.1:0-14605 GCA_036024795.1 Galaxias rostratus | reverse complement strand
TAACACGGGGAGAACATGCAAACTCCACACAGAAAGGCCCTCAGGTGGGATTCGAACTCAGGACCTTCTTACTGTGAGGCAACAGTGCTAACCACTGCGCCACCGTGCCGCCCCGCCTTCATTGAATGTTGTTTTTAATTGAATCAATGAGGAGCTGGTAGAGACGGCTGGGGAAAGTTATGGATGAAATCACACAAAGCAATTACTGGGATAGATCCCATGAAAATAAATTGGCAAGCATGCTAAAAACACACTTGTCTAAACTTGGTATAGTTTATCTTCCTGCCTCTAATGTCTGTAAGTATTATGGCAATTCCTATAAATCTAGTTCTATTTGGTAAAGTCTCTTTACTCAAGTGTGTTGGTATCCTAGAGTGTCTGTATTTTTTCCCATGGGATCAGTTTTCCCACGCTGGATTTGTTAGCGGACTAATGAGTTGGTCCTACAAGAGTGTTGAGGTCTTTACAATCTTGTTAGATCCCAGCAAATCCACTTGCCTTTTAGTCTCAGGGAGGAAAGAAGCAGAAAGTCTAATCCACCTTTTGAAGAGGATTCCTCTCGGCCTGGAAGGTAGACTGTCTGCTGTCTGAGAGCTGTTGTTTGCAAGTCTGCGTTTGATTTCAAACAAAGAACATTTGCAAGGCTGTTTCGATTGCGAGATTTTTCCTTGACTTTTTTTTAAATAGTTTGAACCAGACATTTATGTTGCGTTGCTTTTCTTAATCAGCCCATTGTTCAATTGAAGTGATTTCAAACCGACGGAGGTGCTGGCGCCGAGGGTGTGTGGTGTAGCGTTCTCTGCTTTGAAGGGTGTCATTATGTTGACCTCTGCGTCGGCATGAGGATATACAGGCTGCATGGTAAGCAGCCCTGTCACATCTCTACACCCTCCGATGACTACATTCCTTCACCTCATGTCACATCACATCTCTCTGACTGGCCAGTAGTAAAGGCGTGCTTGTCTTGAGTGACGTTTATTTGGCAAGCTGTCAACATTTCTTCTTCATTTCTACAAGTTAAAGTTAGGTTGTCCAGCTGACTACATGTTGGTCCAGTGTTGTAGGTAAATTAACTTAATCTTGGTCTCAAAGTCTTTTTAGCCTTGTGTTTTAGCATAGTTTACATGTTTTAACAAAATGTAACAATTGTTTTTAAAAAAGTAAAAGTGGTTATAGCAAAGAGGAACTGACTTGTTGATCCAGGCCTGAAGTTTTCCCTTTCAATAAAACTGTATTTTCTGGCAGACTAGTGTGAATACACTTGGTGGGAATGCCTTTGGTCTGCATACCACACAGCATAGACACTAGATGCCTATAGCTCTCACCTCTTTGAACTTAACAAAGCTTACATTCTCTAATGGGGTTGCTGTACCAGCACTCTGTACAATTGACTGTTTGTTTTCTCATGTTTCATACTTATCCTTAAGATCTTAGTGATTGTTTACAAATATGATTTTTAAATGTCTCTCCACGTTCTCTCCTGTTTCTCCACCCTAGTGTTTTTGTAGGTTATTAGCTGGGTTTATGGGAGCCGTAGTATGTGTGTGGGCCGGCCTGTGACAACAAAACCTATAGCCAAGGGAAAGTTAAATATTTGTCTGGCATTTTACATGTTGACTAGAATCAGACTTAACAATTCAGCAATATACAAGATTGTAAAGATTCAAGATTACATATCTCGAAATGATCGGCTAGTTGCAGGTTAAAAAATGTTCTTCAAAAAGACAATAATAATGTCCTCTCTTTTTTTGGGGATGTTCTTTCTATTTTAGTTTGAATTAATGTTCAGCCATATTGCCAGCATTTCTCTTGGCATTCCATTGACACCTGAATGTGAAAACATGTTATGGACAAGCCAGATTCTATGCATCCATATGAATGGCAAAGAGCAGTATGGGTAAGACAAGGGTGTCTGTTACTTCTGCCATGACCTGCCATGACCGTTGACCTCTAGCACACAGGGTCCTTGTGCTCCTATTGGTTAGGGACAGGAGTCCCTGTGTTTGGCAGGTCAACTTCTCAAGGTCAAGGTTTCCTTTTTTCCCTTAAGCACAATACTGTGCATATTTGCCACTTCCTCTAGACTGGCCTACTTAAAGTTGTGGTATCCAGATTATACCGTGCTACTATGGTGTTGGCCATTGGGCATATTTATTTGTAGAAATCACTGAGGAGACAAGGCTATTGTCAAGAAAATGTTATCAAGTTGGACATAATATGTAGTCGCTATTACTCTTTTATTTTAGAAAGAATAACGAGGCACATTTTTGGAGCCTTATTTTCATTTCTCTGCAATTCACTGCTCTGTGTGTGTCACCTTTTTATAACGGGTTTGCATGTGACTACACACATCCGCAAGCAAATGCAGAAACAGCATAGGGCATGTGCAATCCAGTCCAAACACACTATTTATATTACATGCTTTTGTTAGTTTATGTCAAGGTTACTTAAAATCAGTCTTTTTTATGCGTTTTCTCCCATTCCACCTCTTCTGGTCTCCACAGGTGTATTCACACCCACAAACAGACCTGCCAAGATGGTGGTCCTGTCGCTGAAGATCTGCGTGCGTCAGTGTAATGTGGTGAAGACCATGCAGTTTGAGCCCTCCACTGCTGTGTACGACGCCTGCAGGATCATCAGAGAGAGGGTGCCCGAGGCTCAGACTGGACAAGGTGGGACTGGACAGGACAGCACCGCATAATGTGTTGAAACTACGGGGAGTTTTTTCAAGCCGGGTTTTCTGACATGAGTCCAGAAAGACAACAGACTGAAGCCAAAGCAGGAACAATTGAGTCCAGAATATAGTTCCAATTAGTATATTAAACCCGTGATGCTGTCTGCTCTGTTCCCCAGCTTCGGACTATGGTTTGTTCCTCTCGGATGAAGACCCCAGAAAGGGAATCTGGCTGGAGTCTGGGAGAACTCTGGACTACTACATGCTCCGGAACGGGGTAAATATTCACCTGCCACCTGAAGCCACAGCTCTTTGTGGCCGTTGCCATGGCACGAGTGTCACGTGAAAGATATTGACATGGGCAATCTCATTTAGAGAGCTCGCTTGAGTTGAGAACAAAACACATGCGCAGACTATGCTTACTTCAATATTACACAACGTGGTCTTGAATTGAAGCCAGCCCCCAAACATAAAACATAAGCCGTTTGTTGAATGCGTTTTTCTGCTTCAGCTGTTTGTATAGTAGTGGCGCTTTTGGGCACGACTTCAAGCATATACTCTGCATTCATGTGGAGACAATAAATTGCTCAAAATGTCAGAGTCATTCCCTCTATTTAGGTGAAAGATTGTGTGACTACATTTGCATTTAAAAGTATATTTGGTCCCATTCATTGGAACTGAATACACCCCAGGTGTGAGTCTTTCTAGGTGGACTGATTATTCACCGGCAAACTGATGGTTGTTTCCATATTGTTGTGATTGTGAGTGATGTGGCATAGGCAACCGTTAAATTGGGTTTTTGTCCTCGGTTCATTGCTTTCGCCACGTAACTGTTTTCTCACTGTCTGTTTCCATTTTTCCCCTCTCTCTCCCGCTCTCGCTCACGCTTCTGTTTAGGATTTACTTGAGTATAAAAAGAAACAGAGACCCCAGAAGATCAAGATGCTCGATGGGGCTGTGAAAACCATCATGGTGGACGACTCCAAAACAGTGGGAGAGCTGCTTGTAACTATATGCAGTAGAATAGGTACGCGTTGCCTCCCGCAAATCCATGCAATTGACTTTTTTCTTTAGTGGTTTGAACACGATTAGTCACGATAAAGGGAGTGAGCGCTTTAGTCTTATTTATCTTCCTTTGCCTTCAGGCATAACCAACTATGAGGAATACTCCCTGATCCAGGAGGTGGTGGAGGAGAAGAAAGAGGATGGTATGGGCACGCTTAAGAAAGACCGAACGCTGCTTCGAGACGAGAGGAAGATGGAGAAACTCAAAGCCAAGCTCCACACAGATGACGACTGTGAGTTTAATAAGACCAGCCTCAACATTCAAGGAAAGGGATGAGACCAAACTAAGAAACAACAAGGTCACTACAATATTATAAAAAGTGTTATTCAAAACAAAAGCATTTTGATGTAAAAAAAAAAACTAAAAAACCAACATAGATCTTACTCTTGGCAAATAGAGATTTTTTTTTACCATCATTCTGTGTTGGTGGTGGATGACTGCATTATTATAGACAGCAGCTGAGACTGGACACTTAACCTCTGGTCAAATGCTCCCTATTTCCCTCGCCTCTCCAAGTGTGCATTTCCCTAGTGCTGCTAGTGCATGCTCAGCTCAGCCCCAGCTGCATCCCCAGCCCCAGTGAGGTGGCTGGAAGCACAGATATTGCTATATCTGTCAACACCATGGGCACTTTTATTGCCCTGTTGACACCATCATACTCCTAAGGGGGACATGTGCGGGCCAACGAATTGGATTTGACTACAGCCATTTTGCTTGTGAAATTTCAACCTTTTTCATCGCTTGGTGAAATGAAACTCGGGGCTGATCAAAATTGGAATGATTTTTGTGAATGTGTTTTTTGATATGGTGGGGGGGGCTGTGTGTGTTATATGTGTGTGTTGTCCCAGTGAACTGGCTGGACCACAGCAGGACGTTCCGAGAGCAGGGGGTGGAGGAAACCGAAACACTGCTGCTGAGACGCAAGTTCTTTTACTCAGACCAGAATGTGGACTCGCGAGACCCTGTCCAGCTGAACCTGCTCTATGTGCAGGTCAGACCCTGTCTGCCATGCGTCACCCCAGACCTGCTTGCCACAACTCCACGTCTCGCTCTCTCGCTCTCTCGCTCTCTCGCTCGCTCTCTCTCTCTCTCTCTCTCTCTCTCTCTCTCTCTCTCTCTCTCTCTCTCTCTCTAACTCACTCTGTCATGGTATTAAGATTCAGAATCCATACTGTTTATCTAGACCGAAGGCTGTGATTTATGTAACGTTTCCTCCCACAAACCAGTTTCACAACTTCCACGTCTGAGAGTGAAATTCTGTCTAATTAGTCTCTATTAAAACTGTTTGTCAGCTAGCATCTCTACTTTCTATCACTAATTAACAAAATCACATTTGCACAAATCAGCCAACTATCAATCCCAAACTTGGCGCAGCACAGCCTGAGGCTAAATCTAGTATCTCAGATGGATTTGAGAACATATTTATTGGAGTCTAAATCACGTATTCTTTGGCATCCATGTTTTGAATTGGCCGTTGCTCTCAATGCAATTGGCCGTTGGATCAAAGAAGCACTGTCCAAAGGAGAATGTGACCATCACAATGCATCAAGAATGTCAAGAACACATCTAACAAGGTTAATGCATGCAAGGGCAGCTGTGCACATCCAAACGTGACTCATCTTATTCAAGCAGTAATTAGTGAGTGACGTTCTCTGGGAAAATCGACTGCAGTGGTCAGATATGTTTATAACCTGTCAGCCACCCTACATAACAGCTGACGTGACGTTTTAGTTTCACATCCAGCACTAGTGAGGTAAAAAACATTTTTAATTTCTCCCCAATCTCAGCTTACACCTGCTTTGTGCGCTGACAACAGGTGACAATGCTTGAAGGGGCAACCTTGAAGATTCAATGTCTCACAATGTGTTGCAATGTGTGGACTTTGGATATATTGAGATGCGGGTTCTGTGTAATGAAGCTTAATTGGAAGTGCGGTGCTGAATCTTCGTCTGTACTTGGATGCCATTACAGAGGCAGCCAAATGGTGCATGAGAAGCAAAAAAATTGAGCTGGTATTAATGGGGTTTCAATCTTTGATGTACTTCTCCTGCTGGTTCTCAACAGATAACAGGGGCAAGCACATTCACACTTACTGACATGAGCAATCTGTTGCAGCAATTGAACCTCGAGCACTAAAGCAGTGCTATATGATGCTAATTATGTTTACCATAAAGGCAGTAATGATTTCTCCCCTCAAACGGAACTGTATGTGTGGCCACTGTTGCCAATACTTTATAGTGATGCGTTTAGTGTTGACAAAAGCTGCGTGTATCCAACGTTATCATGTTATTGTCATGACAACTAAGAACGGGACTTGTTTTATTTGCTGTTAAACAGCATTTATTTCCACTAACAGACAGTGGCAGACAGAGAGGCGCTGACGCAGACGTGTGTATCACATCCTTCCTTCTCCAGACTCAAAAAGCCATTTTTAATAAACTCGCTGCCCTTCTGTCTATGTAGTTCGGAGAGATGGATCGCCAGATAGAGGCCCATTTCAATCAGCTGGTCAATGGAACTCAGCACAATCTCTGTTTCGATTCTGAAACTTTCAATTAAGTTAATGGGCAATGTTTTTGAAAGTGAAATTTAGAAAATATCTCTTGCCAGAATCTTAACATTGTCCCTGCTCAACATAATTGTATGAAAGTGCAATTATTAGTATTATTAGGATGTTATGTCTATTCCTGTTTTACTTTCTAAAGCAGTATGTTTTTTTTCTTCCAGGCAAGAGATGACATCCTAAATGGTTCTCACCCTGTTTCTTTTGACAAAGCCGGTGAATTTGGAGGAATACAGGCGCAGATCCAATTTGGACCTCACATTGAACACAAACACAAACCTGGATTCCTGGAGTAAGCATTTTGTCTCGGGGAGGGGGGAGTTACAGCGAATCAGTACGATACACATTTTCTCTTAGGAAAACAAAGCTTTTGAGTCCTACACAAGACTGAATATATGAGGCCTATTTCATTTGAGGAAAGTTTCATACATGTAGCCGTGAGGAATATAACTGTTCTGTATCAAGAAGAAAATAAGAAATGTGATATTGTATTCCTATTGCAATATCCCTCCACTGCATTCAATTTGTTTTTGTGAAATGGAGATTGTGAAACATGGTTTTATTTTAAGCTCCCAACCTATCTCTGCATTTGATTTTTTGGTTAGCCTTAAGGAGTTTCTGCCCAAAGAATACATCAAGCAGAGAGGGTCTGAGAAAAAAGTTTTCCAGGTGGGTCTATCATTTAAAGTAAATCAGAGGCTTTTTAATATTGATTGATTGAGGTGGTAGTTTATAGTTTGCTAAGTTAATGCCGAGTTAAACAAATGTCCTATTTTGAATACACAGGAGCACAAAAACTGTGGAGAGATGATTGAGATAGAAGCGAAAGTGAAGTATGTGAAGTTGGCCCGGTCCCTACGGACATACGGAGTGTCCTTCTTCCTTGTCAAGGTAATCGAGAACCTCGTTTGGAAGTGCTAGCTAACAGGGCTAATACGTGCAGTATGTACTGATACAGTGACTCAGATTTAAACTCCAGCAATTGTTTGGTGACTCATCTCATGAAGGAGGGAAATACGTCTTCTAATATAAGACAGCAAAGTCTAAAATTCAAATCATCCTCAGTTTAATTTTAAAAGGACAACCAGATGTTCCTCTAGCTTATAAAACTCGTGTTCTGCATTTTACCATTATGTTTGTTATCAATACTGAAGGAGTACAGACCCAAATTGAATGATGATGTCTTGACACGTAGCAAGATTTTGTATGTGTTGGATAAATCTGTTTTGTAATATTGCTAGTTTTGGCACTGTCCCTTTTGTTAACCTTCCCAAAGGCAAGCTACAGAGCTTAGAGCATAATACAAATATGTTATCAATTCAACTGAAAGATAGATGGACTGCAGTACATTAAACAGTACTTACAGAAATTTCACTAGGATGAATTAACTATTATCTCATGCTAAAGAGTTGGAAATTTCAACAACACAACAGCTTTGAGGCCTTCTTTCTGAGACTCTGCTCTGTAACCGCTGTTCATTCCGCTGTTGTTCCTTATGGACTCCTTCAGGAGAAGATGAAGAGTAAGAATAAGCTGGTGCCCCGGCTGTTGGGGATAACCAAAGAGTCGGTGCTGCGGGTGGAGGAGAAGACCAAAGACGTGGTGCAGGAGTGGCCCCTGACCACCGTGAAGAGATGGGCTGCATCTCCCAAGAGCTTCACCCTGGTACGTCCCCCCCTGGTCCATGAACCTACCCGCTCACCATCTTGGAGACTACGCCTTGATCAAGGCTGACCACTGATAAATTGGCAACGTCACTGTGACCACTGTCAGTAATGCTGATAAATGTGGGCTGGATGGTGTACTTGCTCCAGTCCCCACAGCTATAGGTCTAGTGGTGTCAGAAGTAATAACTTGGTAGGTTCTCTGTAGATTAAGTCCCTCCGCAATAGACGATCCAATTTCCTCGTTGACTCTGCCCTGCACTTTATTTGCTCAACAGGCTTCCTTTTCTTTTTGTCAATCTTCCTTTTCTTTTTGTCAATCTTTCTTTATTTTTGTCGACCTTTCTTTGTGGCAGCCCCAGGAGTCAATGAACAACCAATGCTTAATCTACTAGATATTGTAGACACGCTGTCTTTACTAATCCGTTGTTAAATTAATCCTTGCTTCTCAATTTCCATTTAGCCAGTGGAAGGCTTTGATGTTGAAGTAATTCTTTTTGGGGACGGTGCTTTAAAATATATTCATATTCCCTTTAAGCATCACAAGCAACAATACCTATTAGTTTGTGGGCCTCGTTGTCAGACATCGTCTCATATTCTATGCGGGAATGTGACAGTTAAATGAGGCAATGTTGTGTGAAAGCCTCCTTCAATTTGTTTGAAACCAGCCTTTTCGTGTGTTTATGTTGGTGTGTGTGTGTGTGTGTGTGTGTGTGTGTGTGTGTGTGTGTGTGTGTGTCTGCGTGCGTTCACGTGTGCGTGTGCGCGCCTACGGTAGGATTTTGGGGAGTACCAGGAGAGCTACTACTCTGTCCAGACCACTGAAGGAGAACAGATCTCTCAGCTCATTGCTGGCTACATCGACATCATTCTCAAGAAGGTGAGGGCCCCCTTTGAGAAAAATGACCACCGTGGTGTGTCAGACTAAATGCATTAGACAGAGGATTCAGAGTTTATGTAGATTGTAAACCTCAATTTTCTTCTGCAGAAACAAAGCAAGGACCGATTTGGGTTAGAGGGTGAAGAGGAATCAACGATGTTAGAGGAATCAGTGTCCCCAAAGAAGTAAAATTGCTTATTTCTTTTCTGACCACTCTTTGTACAGCTTTGTTCTATCAATTTTTGTCTTGGACTTTACTGTTCCGTAGTGTATACACTTAAAGATTTCACATACATATTCTCCTTTCACATTGAATTATAAATATTCTATATTGAATAGAATAAATATCCTAGAAAGGCAGTTTAAAATAGATATAGCCAGATATTATGTGATCATGTTTCGGTGGAGCCTCAGTTGGTATTATTTTTCCTAGTCTCTTTAGGACAAAGTTGCCATGTTACTAGCGGTGGCATGTTCTCTAGTGCAAACACACAGAGGGGAAAAAAACTAGACTGCCTGTTATGAAGCAGAAACTACAGCGTTTTGTTCCAGTATCTCCATGAGCATCTTCTTATTCCCTCAAACAAACGCATGCATTTTTAATTTTGGCAGAGTCTGGTTCTAGCTGTGCAGCATCAGTTCTTAAGGCTACAATTGAATTACCTAGAATTATGGTCTCCAATTTTGGATTTATTTTAGTGAAGTTCCCCCTGGCCATTTCAGATGTATTTTACTGTGTGTGTGTGTGTGTGTGTGTGTGTGTGTGTGTGTGTGTGTGTGTGTGTTTGTGTGTAGGTCCACTATCCTGCAGCAGCAGTTCAATCGGGTGGGCCGTGTGGAGCACGGCTCTGTGGCGCTGCCCGGGGTGATCCGATCGGGATCTATTGGTTCAGAGAGCCTCAGCATGGGCACCATGCCCTCTGCCCAGCAGCAGGTCACCATGGGACAGATGCACAGGGGCCACATGCCACCACTGGTGAGGAGGGGGACGTCTGTTCACAGCCGACACATTATTCTAGGGACTTAGTCAACCAATGTGTTTCAACGTCACTACCTGTGTTATCTCTAATGTGTGATTGTGATTGTGTCTTCAGAGCTCGGCTCAGCAGGCCCTCATGGGAACCATCAACACCAGTATGCAGGCTGTACAGCAGGCCCAGTCTGACCTAGGGGAGGTGGACAACTTACCGCCACTGGGACAGGATATGGTACTGTACACACACACACACTCATGCATGCTAGTAGTTATATAGTGTATGTTTATGGTTTCTATTTATTTGTATTTTGTTATTCTGTGGACTTGCATAGTTTAGCAAATATATTTGAGTTTATCTCCGTTCTTTGTTTGTGCTGTCTTTTATTTCCAGGCATCCAAGGTGTGGATCCAAAATAAGGTGGATGAGTCAAAACACGAAATCCACTCCCAGGTGGATGCTATCACTGCGGGAACCGCTTCCGTCGTCAATCTCACAGCTGGTCAGTGGCTCAAGGAGAATTCCAGGACACTGAATTCTTATGCACAGGCAGACATTTGCATTCTATGGAAACTGAACGCTTTACGCTATAGACCTAATCCTATACACTACGTGCAAATGTTTCAGGATTTACCAAATTCATTATTGTTAAGAATAAAGTATTTCAAGGCCAGTAAATGTTTGTCTTTAGCCAACATTTTTTGGTGAGCCCCTGAATTAATTTCAGCTGTTCTGAAATTAATGACCCAATTAAAGGTTTTGGGGTATGGGCCTGAAAATCTGGTTTTCATTAGCAATAAATCCTTTCATAAGCCTGATAGATTAATTGTTCTTGGTGGGAAATGTGGGGGCTAAAATGGCACTGTTCTTCAAATCCATTGGTTGGGTGCCATGCTGAACCCTGCCAAGACCAAACCATTGTATCAGCCATCTGTTTGACTGTAAGGAGTGTTTTGTGCTTTTCAATCAGAAAACTGACATTTAACTTAAACCTATTCCCTTGCAATGCTTTGATGAGAGGATATTGGCAAAGGTGGTCATATAAAGGTGTAATTTAATGTGCTGTGTTGGATTGAGATTGGGGTATAGGTGGTTGACATTTGTAGCTGTCTGTTGTGACCCGTCAGAGGCCAACCTCTTGCTTTATTAGGGCCACTGGTTTGTGGCATGAGGGGAGGCTGAAAGGGCACTAGATTGGCTCTTTCACACTATTTTGGTCATTTTGTCTTCTCACAGTGATGTCCTTGTTTTCTGCTTTTCCTTTCTTCCTTTCACCCCTATAACCTGTTCACTAAATCCTTTGTATTCTCCTGCCCTGTAGGCGATCCCACGGACACGGACTACACAGCGGTGGGCTGTGCCATCACCACCATCTCCTCCAACCTGACGGAGATGTCCAAGGGTGTGAAGCTGCTGGCGGCCCTCATTGAGGACGACATGGGCGGAGGGCAGGACCTCATGCGGGCTGCCAGGACCCTGGCTGGAGCTGTGTCCGACCTGCTCAAGGCGGTCGAGCCGGCGTCTGGAGAGGTGAGGGAGCGGGTGGGTTGGATGGGCGTGACTAAAAAGGGGAACACATTAAAAGCTTGGACGCAAACTAAACCATTTGTATCCGCTGTCAGGAGTAACAGTGTATAATTTTTGGACACAAACAAGTTATTTTTCTGACTCAGTAGTGAAGTGACTGATTAAACCGAGATCTGTGGTGTTCTCTGTAAGATGGGGGCACTCCCAGTCCCTTCCAGCTAACCTAATTGAATGAATATCCCTCCACCTGTATCGATTCCCTTCTGTCCCCTTCTTTACTAGAAGAGAAAAAGAAAAGCTGCTTACACACCAACAAAGACACTTGTGATTTTGCTTTGCTCTTTTAGGGACTGCAATTCCACATGTAATTTTTTACAATTAATTATGGTATGGATTAGTTATAGATCCTCCCATTCAAGTTGAATGTGTAGAGCATGATATCTTCACATAGACAGGTGTCAATACTGAGAGGGGGTTCAGCCCGTCGTTATCCTATTACACAAATAAACGCAAAAGATGAGTCACACAGAGCATGTGCAGTTTGCAATGGACCATACCTGTATAAGCGATAAATTGATAATGTCCATCGTAAGTATTCCAAGTGTGACTCAAACCTTGTGCCTAAAGCATCCAAAGAATACCCAGTGCTCTCCCTCAGGTTTGTACTATTAGTAATAACTGGCGTGTGTGTGTGTCTGCAGCCGCGGCAGACTGTGCTGACTGCTGCCGGCAGCATAGGCCAGGCCAGTGGGGACCTCCTGAGACAGATTGGAGAGAACGAGACCGACGAGAGGTTTCAGGTGCGTTACCCCCCCCCCCCCACCAATTCATCTTCTCTGCATCTTTACTACACAGCGTGCATCATAAACACTATGTTATGGAACGCTTTGTAGTTTTTAGTTTAAGACATGGATTTCTAAGAGGAACCTTTCCAGCACATACAAAATAATACAGTACGGCTGAATTACTAAGCCTTTTTTTAACTATTAGCAATTGATGTGAATGGCGATCGTTCTTCCCCGTCCAGGATGTGCTGATGAACCTGGCTAAGGCTGTGGCCAACGCCGCCGCCATGCTGGTGCTGAAGGCTAAAAATGTGGCCCAGGTCGCCGAGGACACGGTGCTGCAGAACAGAGTCATCGCCGCCGCCACACAGTGCGCCCTGTCCACCTCCCAGCTGGTGGCATGTGCCAAGGTACATAATGGGAACCTGGACAGGCATTTATTTTAAATTGCATGATAACGCCTTCGTACCACTGGGCTGTCTCCCTGAATATATCCACCTCTCTCTCTCCTTGTTTTCCCACCTTGGCATTCCGCCCGTGTGTGCTTGATGTTTCTCCCTACCTATTTACCTTCCGATCTGTCACGCCACTCTTACCTGCTTGTCCAGGTGGTGAGCCCCACCATCAGCTCCCCAGTGTGCCAGGAGCAGCTGATCGAGGCAGGCAAGCTGGTGGATCGCTCCGTGGAGGGCTGCGTGCAGGCCTGCCTCTCTGCCACGGACGACGGGGAGCTGCTCAAACAGGTGAGGCCAGCGCTCCAACCGCAGTCACCTCACCAATAGGAAGTCTAGGAGGTTTATGCCCCGGCTGGAGTTACCGTTCACGCACGCACTGTTGGCCTTTTGGAGTAAATGGCTGCCTTATGAAATGGACTATAGGTGGGGGCAGCAGCCAGTGTGGTGAGCCAGTCGCTAGACGACCTGCTGCAACACGTTCGTCACTACGCCTCGCGGGGCGAACCCATCGGACGCTACGACCAGGCCACCGACACCATCATGACCGTCACAGAGAGCATCTTCAGTTCTATGGGCGACGCAGGTGAGTCCGGTGGGGTGGGGGAGGAGTGTGAGTGTGAGTGTGAGTGTGAGTGTGAGTGTGTGTGTGTGTGTGTGTGTGTGTGTGTGTGTGTGTGTGTGTGTGTTTACACCCTGGATTGAGGGAAGCACCGTGGATCCATTCTCTGCCACTTATCCGGGGCCGGGTCAGGTTGGCAGCTAAGCAGGGTGGTCCAGACGTCCACCTCAGCAAGGTTTTCCAGTTCCTCATGCCAAAGCGTTTCAAGGCCATTTGAGATGCATATAATCATGCCAGCGTGTTCTGGGTCTACCCCCAGGGTCTCCAACCAGTAGGACGTGCCTGGAAAACCCCCAATGGAAGGCGCCCAGGAGGCATCCTAATCAGATGCCCGTAACACCTCATCGGGCTCCTTTCTATCTGATGTAACAGCTCTACTCTGAGCTCCATCCGGATGGCCGAGCTCTTTACCCAATCCCTTAGGCTGGGTCCATTTAACCTACAAAGGAAACAAATTTCGGCCGCTTGAATTGGTGACCTCATTCTTTCGGTTGCTACGCAAAGCTCATGACCATAGCTGAGGGTTGGAATGTGTGGGACTGCTAAATCATTCTTCTCCACAACGGCCCAGTACAATGCTCGCATTACTGCTGATGCTGCACCAATCTGCCTGTCAATCTTACTCCCCATCGGTTTCCGGCTGAGAGCCATGGCCTCGGACTTGAAGGTGCTGGCTCTCGTCCCGATCGCGTCGTACTCAACTGCAAACAGCTCCAGGATGTGCTGGAGGTCACAGTCTTAAGAGGCCAACAGGACCACAGCATCTGAAAGTACCAGAGATGCAATTTTGAGGGCCCAAAACCGGACACCATCCTTCCCCGCCTACGCCAAGACCCCCTTAACAGCCCCGCAAAGGTGAAGAGTTGGTTGACCACCACCCCGGTCAGTTATTTGATAGGTACCGTCCCTGACCTCAACGTGACAATGAAGAGGCGTGTCAACCAAGACATCCCAGCAATGTCCAGAGCCATCAGCACCTCGGAGCGAATCTCATCCACACCAGGTCCCTTAACTACCTCAGTGACCCCTGCCAGATGAATTGCTGAGACACTCCCTGTGTGTGTGTGTGTGTGTGTGTGTGTCTTTGTGTGTGTGCGTGTGTGTGTGATTGGTGGCTAAGGGTGTGTGTGTGTTTGTGTGTGTATATGTGTGTGAGTCTGTGTATGTGTGTGACTATGTGTGCTTGGTGGTTGAGGGTGTGTGTGTGTCTGTGTGTCTGTGTGTTTGTGTGTATACACTATGTGACTTTTTTGTTCAAAGTTCAAAAGTTCAAAGTGTTTTATTTGTCAAGTGCACAGTATAATACAGGATCATTCTGAGCAAAGAAATTCTTATGACATAGACAGAGCCAAAATATCCATATTAGAAATATAAATAATATAAAAGTAACCAAGAAAT
>JAVQJS010026871.1:0-22199 GCA_036024795.1 Galaxias rostratus | reverse complement strand
TGTGTGTGTGTGTGTGTGTGTGTGTGTGTGTGTGTGTGTGTGTGTGTGTGTGTGTGTGTGTGTGTGTGTGTGTGTGTGTGTGTGTGTGTGTGTGAGCGCGCGCGCGGGGGGTTGGGTTAACAGATCCAGAACCCCTGAACAACTGTAATACTTCTGCACCAGTTGTAGAGAACAACCCAAGAGCACAAAACCCTCTATGGAAACGCAGTGACAACTCTTTCCAATTTAACTTTGTGCCTCCTACACAGAATGAGAACATTGCACCTTCAGATTTACAAACTCAACCTTATTCAAGAGAGTTAAGCTCTACTACTAAAAAAACGTTGGGTTTTGCATTTAACTTCAAAATCCCTGCTGGTACACCTGGCAAAATTACACCAGTGACTGCGTCACAGGCACCCTCAGAGGCATATACCCCAGGCAGCCAATGTAGTTCTGATGCAAAAAAGCTTCAGAATGCTCAAAACAACAGTCAAAAAGCAGAGCCAGTAGTATCTTCTAAAGGCAAGAAAAAGAAGAATTCTTCTCGTAAGAAAAAACTTTTAGAGACTACGGCTGGTCAGCAGATACCAGGCTCAACAACGGTTGATGTTGATGGAGATGATGTTTCAAATGTACTGGTCAGTACTTATTAGTCACAATCTGCATAATTTTACATCATATGTTTGTTTTTTTCAATTAATCTGGTAGACACGAGCGTGGTCAACCCCACAACACATCCATAAGCCAATCCTATGCAGGGTTGCTGGAGGCTATCGCAGCCGACATAGGGCAAGATGTGCGGTACACCCTGGAGAGATCGCCGGCCTATCACAGGGCCAACCCATAGAGACAGACAACATCTTACATTTACATTCACACCTACGCACAACTTGGAGTCACCAACTTGGAGTAACCTGCATGTTTTTAGACTGTGGGAGGAAACCGAAAGCAATTACACACTAACACAGAACATGCAAACTCCACTCAGAAAAGCCGTTGGGCCAGGTGGGGATTGAACTTAGGACCTTCTCGCTGTGAGGCAACAGTGCTAACCACAGAGTCACCGTGCTGCCCAACTGTTTAGTGGTTTTTCAAGAGGAATTTAGCACTATTCTTAGAGTCTCAAGTGTAAACGTTTGGAAATGATCACAATCTCAGGGCGTATACCGCCTATCATCAACTGAGGTTATTGAGCTGGCTGTAGATTTGGAGAGTTTTGTTCGTACTGTATACGTTTATGTGTGTGTAATTGTTTATATTCAGACTGCTGAGCAACAGCTGAGTAGAGAGCAGGACTGGTGCATTGAGCAGCTGGAGCTTGGAATCAGAACACAGAAGGGAACACCAAAACAGAGTGGGTACATAGTTAATGTACTGCTTGTCACATTCATTTGAAAAGTGAATGACTTTGTTTTCTTTTTGCCATTTAGAAGAAGAGGCATCCCGTGCCCTGAAGACTCTACGTAGCTCGAAGGCTCCTTTGGCCAAAAAGAGGCAAACAATGAGGGCAATGTCTGGTGACTACAGGAAGAAAATGGAGGAGGAAAAGGAAAGGCAATTCAAACTCATTCAGGCTGGTTGGTATTGAGTATTGTTTTGTTCAAATTTAAAGACGATTTGTTTTTGCTTTAATATAATTTGCTGTATGGGATAACCACATTTTTTGGTCCTCCAGCAATGACATCGGCCCAGGTTACAGCATTGCCTGAATCTACCAAAAAGTCGATTTTTCACAGGAGTGTGGACAGCAAAGTACTTACTCAGAGAAAAGCAGAGGAAACTCAACAAGAAACTGCAAAAATGAGTCCGAAAACCTCAACGTTTAAATTCACATCTTCAAAAGAGGAGTTCCGATTCAATTTTGTCTAATTTTATCTGTGCGTTGGGGAAAGGGCATGAAAACCCTTATGAAAACGTTTTTGTTAATTCCGTATGAACAACTTAATTGAAACTTTGAATAAAGTTTTTTTTTTTTTTACCTTGATTGTGTTTTTTTTTAAATGTAAAAAGAATGAAACAGTTCAAACAGAATAAAATACGAGTTAACTGCGCATCACTGCGTTTCGTTGATAGTAAACTGCGCGGCCTTTTCAACCTGAAAAAATCCTATGTTATTTGATTAAAGAGAAACCTTAGCAAGAATATTTTCTCCCAATCTGAGAATTATTCACCCGTGCATTCATTGGTGTAACACAGATTATCTTCGTAAACTCCTCTAGCTATATTTTTACCTTAGTGGTTCAAGATAAGTTACATTAACCTATACGGGCCGGGTAAGTTTGAATTGTTGGTTGGATACATGTTTCCCATAAGTTCACAGATATTTACGTATTGTCATGCATATGTAACTTTAGCTCGTTTCTTTTTTAAACACAATAGCTTACAGAGCTAGCCAACTCCAGTTAGCGGCTACTAAAATTTTATAACTAAATGAGTTGTTTATGTAACACCACAACTCCTAATATTTGGATTTAGCTTGTAATCTTAATGGTTGAGGTTTTTTTTATTTAAAAGAACAACTTTAAATCCCTGCGCGATGCATTCTTCCAACATAAGTCTTAAAATGTTTAGCTTTTTGCTTGTGCACTGCCTTGCCCTTGGCCTCCAGTATGCGTTTGTAATATAGATTTTTTTTAATCTGTGTACTGAGAATTATAAGTAATCAGGTTTTCACTGGATTGTTTTAAACGGCAGGTTGCAGGTATTCTGACAATGTCGGAGTTAAGCGACGAGGCAAGTGAGTCAGAGCAGCTTGGGACAAGTCTATCATTGTGGCTGGGTGATGCCTTGGTGCGACCAGAGGCACTAGATGTACCGTTAGACCTGCACACCGCCTGCTCAATTGGCCAGTATGATATAGTTGCAGAGTGCATAAGAAAGTAAGTGACCATTAACATATAGTTATCAGCTAATAAAGTTGAAGCTCATGTAATGAAATTCTCATTCATTTCAGAAAGGAGGTTGACTTGAACGGGAAGAACATAGGTGGCTGGACTCCACTGATGTATGCATCTTATATTGGCCATGATAACATTGCAAATCTCTTGCTAGAGGCAGGTGTGAATGTAAATGCCACCAATGCCAAAGGACTCACACCACTAATGTTGGCAGCCAGTTGTGGGAATGAAAGCATTGCATATTTTTTACAACAGGTAAAAACACCTCTAAATAGAACACTTTTTATGCTATTGTTGGGTCTTGTCTTGTGTTAAAGTAGGCTAGGTTCGTTGTTGAAAGTTGTGGCTGTATCACTGAGGGAATTTTTGGTGGGTTTTGTTGTCACCCATATAGCATGGCGCGGAGCTGGAGCTGATGGACACCCGAGGTTGGACTGCTCTTCTCCATTGTACAAGCACTGGACACCAACAGATGGTCAAGTTCCTGCTTGACAGCAATGCTAATGCCAATATGACGTGAGTCAATCTGACACCGTCAGTGTCTGTAATGCAAGCTGATTTTGTCCTCCAATGAATATGTGATTCCTTTGCAGGGAGCCACACTCAGGCTTCACTCCCCTGATGGAAGCTGCTGCTTCTGGACATGAAATCATAGTACAATACCTTCTAGACCATGTTAGTAACTTTTTTGACAAAAAGTAGTTCACATTTAATAAAATATTTACACATGGACAGTCACTCAAATGGAAATGCACATTTATCACAATATTCTTTGCGTTTACATTATTTTCATTTCAGAAAGTCAGAGTGGATGAAAAAAATGCTAAGGGGGAGACCGCCCGTGCCCTAGCAATGATGTACGGCTACACCAAGATTGCCAGCCTCATTGATGCGCACTCACCAAAAGTTAAACCTGGTATACATGTTTACAGTCAGTGACAATTTTATGTTGGTGTGGCTTTCTCAGTACAACGGCATTAACAGTCTATGACTGGGTAATCTGATCTGTGTACCTCGGCTCCTAGGACCCTTTGAAGACCTGAGTTCTTCAGAGGACTCTGATGGTGCTCCCCCAAGACTAAGGCTGAGTCGTAACCGTGTCAAAGGGCCTAGCATCCACGACGGACCCCAGGCCATTGCCAAGTTCCGAGTAGGAGGCCCCAGCAAACACTGTGGTATTCTAGGCTACCTCAACCTACAATCGTTTGCACCCTGTGCCACAGTAGGCAATCGTTCAGTCAACTTTTGAACTGCTTTACACTTTTGTGTTTGGACTTGTTATGTAGCTGTGTTTTTCTTTAGAGCAACCACCCCCAGGATACTTGACGTTCCATAATGTTTTGGACCCGAAGGAAGAAATGTGCTACCGTGATGTGACCTCACCCATCAATGAGTTGGATGGACAAAGCAACAGCAGCAGAGGTGGGAGGCAGAACCAACACTATTCTTTTTTAAATGTATTGTTTTAAAATAAATAATCTTTGCAAGTCCTTTGAAATCTACAGCTCTGATATAAAGCAATGTTAATTCATAGAAATGTATAGCACACCAAAAACGTACTGAAGTACGTGCGTTTTCAATGGCTCCCCTGCAGATGAGAGTCCCTTCTTTGACCATGACACGCCGACCATGAGAAGCAGCGGCAGTAGCAGCGAAGGACTCCCCCATCTGGTGGGTCTCAGCCGTGAAGGCTCAGTGGAGAGCAACGAGGTAAATACAAAAGGATATGCTGTGTCACCGCCGTTTACAGACACCACATTTGCTCATCACTATAATGGATACCATGGGCCTTTGTCCCACAGGATTCAGACCAGGCGAAAAAGACCCCCTCTCGTCGAGCAAACAAGGGCCACCATTCTAAAGGCAAGGGTCGCCATGGCAGTAGTGACTCGGGGCAGCTCAATGGCCCGGAGAGCTTTGGCCTGCGTTTGCCTGTTGCTACTTCTGCATCTTACAATGGTCCCAAGGCAAGTAGCATGCTTACCCTCCACTCTTTTACAAATAAACATGGAGTCATTCTGACCCAGGGCTTCCCTTGGACTTGGGAGTTTCCAAGCTTATTCTTATTGGCTGACCTATAAACTATAATAGGATCTAGCTGGGTTCCTGGAACAAATTGGTTTTTCCAAGTATCTCCCATTACTAGAGGAGCAAGATATCGACCTGCGAATATTCCTCACCCTCACCGAGAACGATCTGAAGGAAGTCGGAATAACGTGAGTCTTTGAGTCCTTTCCCTTCGGTTATATTTGGCCTAAATGGTCTTCTGATTTTAGTTGATCAACGTTTTCCTAAAACAGTGTCAGCAACGTATTTGGTTGCCCATAACCCTTTCCTCCACTACAGGCTCTTTGGTCCAAAGCGCAAGATGACCTCAGCTATAGCCAGATGGCACAGTAGTGCCCGGCCACCCAGCGATGCTCTGGAGCAAGCCTACGCCGACCAACTTGAGGCTGAGATGCAAGAGATGGCCATTCAGCTCCACAAGGTGGCTTAGTATGTCACACCTTTACACGCCAAAAAACACAAATACACTTTTAGCAATTTGGTATCCCTACTTTGAACTGCAGCCATAGCCCCACTACTATGTTGACTACATGCATACCCCACTACCAATGCCTGTTTTCCTTGAACATCCCTTTAAATCCATGATGTCCATGCGTTTCCCTTCTTGGTAAGCGGTGTGAAGAGGCGGAGACCCTACAGGGCCAAGTGTCCCAGGAGAAGGAGTTGCGGACGGTGATGGAGGGGTGCCTGATGGAGGACAAGGTGGCCTGGAGAAGGGTCCATGCCGAGCTGGTGGACAACCACAAGCTGGCCCAGGACATGGCCTCCGTTCTGGAGAAGGCCCGTTCCTGCCGCGCAGAGCTCATCTCTTGCCTCACAACTGATCAGAACAGTAGTTCTTGTTCCTGTGGGATCAATACATTGAAAAGTAAGTATGCCAGAATTGCATAGTATTAACTTGCTGGAATGTAAAGCCCCATCCATTTCGAATAAAATACCATGCATCAGCGTTAGTCTAAAGCCCTGACAATTTTCACAGGTGAGGAAGGCACCGGGTCAACTTCCATTGGTGAGCTGATCAGGGAGCTGGATTCGTATGCAGAAGCGCTCGGTGAGAGTTTACTGCATAAAGAATTGGGTGGAAAGAGTAGTAACCTGAAGCTGGTGGTGTTCTCGGTTAACTGTGGTGTCTTATTTTGTTACTTGCCAGGGGGAACCCTACAGACAGTGCTCCAGAGCCTTAGGCGGCTGAGCGTCCCAGAGAAGGTGACAGACAGCTGGGAGCAGCCCTAGGCTACACAGGCAGGTATCTCTCGTTTCACTGTAAAAAGTAAAAAGGGACCAACTGACATTCATGAGAAGAGAGGGGTTAGCAAATATTTCTCTCTGTAGGGTAGGAATGCTGACGGAGGGTGATAGTACCACCCTTGACACGCTCAATGAAACGGAATGGAACAGAACGAGAGTGTGCCAGCAATGTGATCAGCCTGGCCTGAGAGAGGCCGGACAAAGCGCCAGTGCAGCCAGCCCAGACTTTACTCCGTGGGGGAGCGGCTGCCGGGCCAGGGGCTACATGATCCTGGCGAGGCCTGTGGCAGCTGCTCCAGGGGCACGACAAGCAGGCCTGAAGGGTCATTCTCCCTTTTACGCCTGTGCTAACTGCTTTAGATGCATGAGGGTAGCAGAGAAGGTCTGTGGATGGGCCAGATGAGCTGAAGTTGTCAATGCTGTGAAACATTTATTTCCAGAAGTAGTTTGCAACGAAACAAATGTGTTATTTATCAAGAACAATGCTTCTGAATTCAAGTTTTAAACATGAAGGAATGTCAAAATGTGTAAAGCGTGCTTTTTATAATGAATCCGCAGAAAGTATTTATAGCAGCATGTTTTCCAGCTAGGTTATTTTGTAGTTTTCCTTTGTAAAAGTGCATGTAGTCTGTAGTCCTGCTGATATTTCACTTCCAAAGGAAAAGTACATTTGTTTTGAGCTATTATAATATTAATAGGGTAATTACAAGATTATGTTGCTAATATTTTTTGAGACAGCTTGTCATAAAAGAAAACTGTGATTTTTAGCTTAATAAACTAAAGTGCAATTGATTTCGCATAAATATTACTGTCCTTTCAATTTTTTTGGCCCAGGGCTTTTCAAGGGCGTAGTTGTGTCTTAGTTTATAGGTCAGCTAGTTAATGGGTCAGCCAATAGCAATAGGCTAATGTTGGATCTAGAAAAGTTTTGGAAAACATTTCTTCAAGAATATCCCATTACTGGATGAGCCAAATGGAAAAAAGTGAAAATTTACAAATGGGGATTAAGTACACACAATGCTCACAATATCCCAATAGTCTTGTCTAAATATTTATTAGCAACAAAATAGTACGCAAAGCATGAACCATGGTAGTATAAGATTTGCAACAATCTTACCAAAATAATCTATCACTATTTACATACACAAAATATATTTTAAGCAAACCGTGTCTATACAGAATTTTTCCTTAAGTTTAAAACAAAAAAGGCATATTTAGTGACTATATACATATGCACAAATGATTGTATCTACTTTTATACAGTTCCCCATGTCAATGGATTTCAAAACAGCAATTACAGTACCTATCCCACCATTCTCAACTCAATGTTCTACAGAACGTATCCCTTATTGACCCTTAGACTCAGTGGACTGGACTGAACCAAGCTGTGCAATCTGCCTTTTGAATGCAGGCAATCAGTCTCCTCACAACGCCAACCCACAGACCGTATTTGGAGGTAGAAGAAGTGGAGTTCACTTTGAGAGGAGTGGGTAGGCACTCCATGTACGCCAGTCAGGTGTACTCACACAGGTGACCACAGCCGGCAGGGCAGTGGGAGCTGCTTTTCAGCCAGTTCATGACATGCTCCAGGTGCCCGCCATGGCTGCAGCCCTGACACCACACAAATAGTCCCTTCACCACGTGGTGGCACACAGCGCATACACTGGCACACTGGTGGCACCTAACGGAGAGGGCAGAGGATTTAGCACAGAGCCCCAGAGTTCGTCTCATCACACAATCGTTAAAAAGGCTTGCATACAGAATGAACAAAGGCATTAAATGTCAATATTCACGGTGATGTCAATGTAATAGGTTTTGGTTGCACCTGTCACAGATCCAGCCGCGGTTGCTCATGGGCCGCTTGCAGTTGCTGCAGTTGACGTGCAGCGTAGTGGACGTTTGGTTCAGGCAGGTAATGGCGCTGCACGTGCTCAGCTTGATGACCTGGTTGGAGACGTTCCACAGCTCAAACCGCTGCAGCAGGTCAATGTAGGACGTGTACCAGTGCTCCTGAAATAGAACGGGGCCTATTTAGGGATTATGCCGACACCATGGCACAATGCCGTCGTCACATCACCATCTTTTCTCAAGATCACCACTGAGCAGCCAGCCACATTCATTCACAATAAAAAAGCAGAATGCATAAGAGCCAACAATGGTAAAAGTGAAAATACAAGACACAAATGACCCAAACCAGCAGTCGCCCTTCAGAGCTGCCACCCACCGTCTAACACCTTCGCACCTGAGTAAGGTCGTCGATTTCCTTGCGGATGCGGTCTCCCAGCACAATGAGCACCGAGACAGCCATCTGCACGTCGCCCTGCTCGGCGTAGTAGCTGAGCATCTCCCTCACCACGGGGCAGAAGAAGCGGGCGGGCAGGTGAGGGCTGAAGAGCGGCTGGGAGATGGAGATGAGAGAGAAGGACTCGATGGGCGTTAGGCAGATGACCTCTGCCTCGTTGCCGCTGACGTGCGGTGAGTCAGCCTTGTCCTGCTGCAGGTGTTCCGGAGCTGACGGGTTGTCCATGATCTCGTGGCGGAGTGGAAAGGCCTCTTGAGGAAGAGTGTACTCCTGCTCTTCTGCAGACGGAGAAGGAGGGAGCACGAGCAGGAAGGTAGACTTTGGTTATGTTGCCGTTCATAGATACGCTGAGGTCATATATATACACCCACTAACGTATTGAAACTGTAAAGGGTTTGGTTTTGGCCTTGAGATCTTTAAACATAAAAGATACTGTCTGGACATTGGCTTAGACCCTGCACGCACTAAAGGCCAATGTGGGGCCTGACACTGACCGGCCTGGTTGTCGTGCTCCATTGAGTAGAGGTCGTCATCGTCCAGATCGGCATCCCCAAACATGTACTCTGCCTGGCCCTCACTGCCCTCTGTCTCCTCGTTCTCTGCAGGGACAAAAACCACACAGCAGTATAGTATATAGTTTATATTTATTGCAGCTCGCCAATGGCCTAGCTGGAAAAAAGTATGAGTGGTGGCTCGACGTCTCACCGTCATTGTTGTTGTTGAGGTGGGAGTTCCCCAACTCAAGGTGGACGTTGTCCTGCCGGCTTTCGCCTTTACTTCGGTCCAGCCGAGACTCTGTGCCCAGACCCGTGCCCATCTCCTTCATGCTGAAACTAAGAAGAAACACAAGTGTCTCTACCCTTCTTTAATCCATCTAAGGCTGACGTACATTTTACAACTCTTTCTATATGCCTACCTGTTCATTAAGGGCAAGGTGCCAAGTTTACCAGTGTGGTTGGTACCAGGCCCTGTGAGGTTGGCTGGGTCAGAGAACATGATTCTCAGCATGGTCCATGTTGTCGAGACCTTTAAATGAAACATCGGAGGTTGTTTTTGTTCAAGTCTCATTTAGTATTGACTTCCTAAGGTGTTTGACTGACCTGAGGTCTGTTGAGTTCCTTGGCCACCTGGGCGTTGTGGTCGCACAGCTCGGCAAAGGGCTTCCCGCTGAGGAGATAGAGGCGCGCCGTCCTGACAAACCAGTCCATGCGGCTGCTCCCCAGGTCAGTCTCAAACACCGTGAGGGCGCTGGACACGTGGGCAAACTGCTCCGTGAGGTCCGGCTTCTTGAAGAAGAAGATGGGATAGCGGCGGTCGCCGCCCGGGTAGGGCTTCCGGCTGGCGTCGCCACTAATGAGGCTTTCCTTGGCGGCGAAGGCCAGGTCGCCAAACAGCCCGAAGCAGAGCCCCTCTGGGTTGGCCTTGTCCACGGGCCGGCTGGCGTCCTTGAACATGTGCTGGTAGAGCGTGCTGTCCTTGGAGCCTGACAGCAGGAAGTAGGGGTCGTGCTGGTGGCGCCACACAATCCCTGTGGTCACGTCCTTGTGCTCCTCAAAGGTGGCAAAGGGAATGAAGGGCCGGCGCACGTCCCACACGTAGATGTTGTGGTCTACCATCATGGAACAGGTGGCCAGGTGCCACTTCCTCTCTGGGCGCCACTTGACACGCGCCACTGAGGCGATGGTCTGGACACAATGGATCTCCTTGGCCCGGTTGGTGGTCATGTCCCATACCTTCACCATCTTGTCTCGGCCACCCGTGGCCAGCCAGCCCCTGTAGAGGCAAAGACAAGGCCATAAGGGATAACCACAAAGTAACTGGGATTAACTAAGGGGTCAATGAGGAGAAAGCTAGGGGATGTGGGGATCTGTGGCTATTGGCGCTACCTGTCGTCAGGGTGCCAGTCACAGCAGAACACTGGGCCGGTGTGAGCAGTGAACATCCTCTCATAGCGGTCAGGTCGCCGGATGTCCCACAGCTGGACATTACCATTCTCAAAGGAAGCAGCAAACGTGAAATAATCTTTCATACTGAACTGGACATCTCTTACACTCTCTGACTGGCCTGAAATATAAATGGGAACACATAAAACCATATAACTATGAAAAATAACGTTTACATTTCCACCACAAATTGAGATTTTTTTTTTTGTTGGTCTCCTTCATTTTCACACCAAAGGTAGTTAAGTATTTTACAAGCGGCAGGTAGAGTACATTTACTCTATAGTGCAGCGTGAGCTTTCTCAACCGAGGGGTTGACCAACGAAGCGTCCTACCTGAGAAAGTGCTGACCGACTCCTTCTTGCGTAGGTCAAAGCACTTCATATAGCCGTCCTGTGAGCCGCTAAGCAGCATATAAACCTCTGTCGGATGGAAGCACACTTTGTTGACCGTGCGCTTGTGCTCGGTGAAGAGCTGGTCCTGCTTGTTGCGCGAGGGCTTGCCCAGGTTCCACGTGACCACGGCACCATTGGTGGCGGCAGTTGCCAGGAGGTTCTCCTCCATCTGGTGCCACATGACGTCGGCACAGCTGAAATTTAGCGACGGCTTGCGACCCACTCGGAGGTTCAGCTTCTCCACAAACTGCTCCTCCTCCAACGCGTAGATCTTGAAGATGTTGCGGCCGGCCACCACCACCTGTGTGGCGTCGCGGCACACACTTATCGCATTAGCCGGCGCGTCCAGGTGGCAGAACATGGTGTGGCCGCTGATGGAGCTGCTGCCCAGGGCGGTGGTGACTCGCGACATCTTCTCCATGGCTCTTAGGACAGACAGATCATTTGGGTTTAGCATGAAATTACTGACACCCCTTGCAAAGGCTGCACACTATGAGTGAACTGTGTTTTCTGCCATCTTAGCAAACTTTGGAACAATTGTTGTAAATGTAGTTAAGGTTTTGTCTTTTACACTGTAATCATACCTTACACTTCAATGACTTGCATGCAAAAACATAGTTTTAAGATCTAGTGATCAAGCGTGGCCAGTAGATGGCACTGAACACTAAACGTATTGTTTGCTCTATAAAATATGTTGTTACCTCATACAGCAATAGGTCTAGAATCTAGATCATAAATAGCTCAGGGACTTGCAATAAATAGCAGCGCAGAGAATTATTATATACACAGTGGTAGTTGATCCATTCCCCTTCGCTGATTTTGTTTTGAGAATATATTATGGGGTGCTTGAACATCAACAAAAACTAATTTTGTTTTCCCCTGAGTTCAGTGTGTGTACACATTTTTTTAAGAAAGGTCCCCCAAAAATAGATTACTTGAAATTAGGTGGCCCATTTATGAGCAGCTACTGTTCTCATACACGTCAAGAATATTCGGGTATTTAATACTTGCTTTCTTATTGCAGTTATTGCAATAAGTTATTACAGTTAACAGATTAATTCGATGGCAGTTCTGTCTAACTAGGGCCAAAAGTATTTAAAAAATAGGCTACATTGGTGAGTTTAAGTTTAGCGACTAACTAATGTTAAAAAATTCATATAAAAAGTTTTCTGAATATGGCAGTCGTCACCGGTCAGTTCAACGAAGTGATGACAATCTGAAACTGATGTTGACATCTAGGTAGGCTAAAGTAAAGACAAGTAAGGCTAGCTATGCCTATGACATCAAGCTAGCTAGCAAGTTACGCTAGATGCTTTGCCAGGAAGCTAACTAGCTACACATCTTGCAACTGGAATAACGACAACTATCGGGCTATGCATTTTCAAATGCTTCAGGTCACACGATCGATGTATTTTTGCAATTCAAATATTTCACATGTTCATTAATTCAAAGTTATTTTGGACGACCAACCTTCAAAAAAATACCAAGTTGTGTGTAAATACGGAAGTAAGGATGTCCATTGCTATGTATCTTCTGATCACGCGGTCGTACTAAAAAAAACAGAAAGGGAAGCGTGCTGTTTCGCGTTCATTCTGAGTTGAATATTGAAAAAGGTCTTAAGGTTTCTGTTCATTGCAGGGTAAGTTATTTCATAGCTGAACGTATTAAGTTGCCTTATCGTTTCCTCCCTTGCTTCATTATGGCTTTTTCGGAAAACACTGAGCGAAGATCGTCATCTTCTGCAGGAATTGTTTACGAGTCTTAACATCAAATGTCCTGCCCACTCTTTATGTGACATGAGAGTAGAGTAAAAATGTTCTCCAGTTTGTATACGCTGTGCCTATATGTATTAATCACAACCAGAATGTCGTAATTGCGTTTATAACTATACGTTGTCTACAACTATGCAATTCTGTATTGTTCTTGAGGAATGTCCATACATTTTTCTTTCTTGTTGTTTTGTGTGCAATGTTTTGACCTTACCTTTGTGCTACGGTCCAGCCATGAAAGGCGTATTGTTTGCCTGCGAGGACCCAACTGTTTGGAGAAAGCTGTATGCTAAGTACTGGGATGTTGTGGAGGCCAAGACCCTTGGAAAGGCAAATAGGTCTGCTAAACTGCTTGACCTTGATAAATGGTAAACTGTGAAATACAGGTTTACTGTTACTGTATGGCCCCTGCTCACTTATGTGTTATGTGAATACTCTCACATGTCTTCAAGCTGTCACATTGGATTGGCAAACTATTTTTGATCAGGTATCAGGAAGAACTTACTGCTGCCATAGCTAGACGACCTGAGAGATATGTCACTCAGTCAGAACTGGTGAAGCTGATGGAGTGGAAACTGACTGTAGGTATATGATGTTGAAAGTGTGGAAACTCTTACAACCTTTCAATATATCATAGAAAAAAACAAAATTATACTTCCAGTTCATAAACTGATAAATTTGCCACTTCACTGTATCGTGTCGATGTGTGAAGAGAGGAAAGTTCCGCCCGCGGCTGCAGCAGCTAGTGGCCACTAACAGTGAGGAGTCGGTGGAGATGACTACTAAAAAGGCTTTCAGTCTCTTGCCTGACATCCAGGCAGCCATCACTGAACTCAGCACCCTCAAAGCCCTGGGCCCAGCGACTGCTTCAGGTCAGATGAGTAATGGAAAATATACCTGTGATACCCAGGGCTAGATCATTCTATTAGTATTGTGCCTTTTGCTAAATTTGTCAAAACATCAAGAAAATGTAATGATCCAGTACATTGTTCTGTGACCCATTGATCGGGAAACAATTGTATCCTCATTAAGACTAAATAAAGCTCACTCTGCAGAACTGAAAGAGTGTGGTCCTCTATTTCAGGTGTAGTTAATATTCAGGAAACATCAGCTATTTGGTCTGAGGGCAGGACTACACTTTAGCTTGGCATGCAGCTGACTATTCATTTTGTTCCAGCTGTGTTGGCTGCTGGATGTCCAGAGCATGCTGCGTTTATGGCTGACGAGGCCATGGAGAGCATTGCTAGCCTGGGGCCTATTAAATACACAGCCAAACACTATGCTCTCTTCTTGGACAAGATGACTGAGCGCACTAAAACACTCAACAAAGGTAAGTGAGATTTGGAGGGTGTGACGAGTTTAATGGAGCGAACAGGATTGATATCCCATGTTGATGTCTGCCCTAGTCAGCTTCTCCACCATCTTTCTTTTCAGCAGACAGCCAGCATGACTGGACGCCCCATAAAGTGGAGCAATGTTTGTGGGCCTGGGCTGTAGCCAACCAGATGCAGCTCCCTCTGCTGAAGGACATTGAAATTAAGGGCAGTAAACTTAAAGAGAAGGGCTCAGACTCTGAGACTGACAAAAGACCAGCTAAGAAACAGAGGACCAAATAAAACACATTTTAATTCTGTGTCTTAAGGGTACTTTTTATGAAACCTCCCTATGATTATGTGCACTGTATATCTACACTTTGTCTAATTACTCGAGCTGTTATTCCTTGTCGTCAGTTTTTTTTATTCAATGTGCATTACAAATAAAATGTATTATTATTATTATTCTCTGTGTGTACAAGCCCTGCCAAAGTTTGCTAAAGCATTAATCATTTTTGTTTTTGTCACGCTAAACATGAACTCAGCAGGTCATGCGTAGTTATTTTATATTATGTCCCCTAAACTAGACAGACACTTAAATAAGCTAACATAACTAGTGGGTCATTGAGACAAAACCACAGTATTGTTCTTTATTATATTGTTTTTAAATTAAAGTACAATGAACAGTAAAAAATAAAACGAAATATATATACAATATAAAATGGTTCAGTTCAGAACATTTAAAAAGTACAATACATCATGAAATAATTAATGAGGACTTTGATATAAACTATTCATATTTACATAACTCTTGTTTTTTATTGTTGGTTCGTGACCCAGAGAAAAATAGTTTAATTGTTTTTTGTAAACGCTGTCTTGGTTCAACCTTGGGTCAGGATTTTGGAGAGTGAGCCTCCTTCAATTGGCACCATAATGTCAATGCATTAAACCTATCACAGTAGCATATAACGTCAAACCAAAACATACATTTTTACAATTTTAATTTCACAACTTTCATATTTCAGTGTAATGGTAAAGCAATGTATTTAAGCCATGAAAGATCTTGGAGCCAATGGCTTTTAAGGGTTACAAGTTGGGTCCACTAATGCAAGCGATTTAATGCATTCAACACCTTAAAGAAAGCAAAAAACCTGGTAAACAGATCATGTGCTGGTTATTTCACTTTGTTTACCAGATATATTAACAGTTAACTGTCAGTAATTGAGCTACAGTAGCCTGCTTTATACAGCCCTGCGTTGAGAATACCCCATGTTCAAGTAGTGACCCACAGGGAGAAGGCAACCTGCTTGTGGAAAGCATCAGTTTAGAGCAGCTACTGGGTCAGCAAGTTAGGTTGGCCAACATACCCCTTCTGTACATCCAGTATGGTATAAAGGTCAGTGGTGCAGCAACTTCTCTGAAATGATGTATTTTATGATAATACACTATATTACACAGCAAACAGCAAAGCAGCCCTCTCATCGATTGCTTAGTTTTGGATATGCACACTATGTAACAAGGCATCGGGCATAACAGCACAACGGATTGGGAGAAAGAAGTTAATAGCAAGAAAAAGTAAAAATAATGTATGGCACTGGAAACAGACAGTATGGCACACAACAGCATGTCAGTTGATCACATTACAATACATGAAAGTGCATAAAAGCTTGTCTATGATAAAACTGGAATATGGACTTAGTAGGCTGAGAAGTCTTAAGTATGTTGCTACAAAGTTATGCTTCTTTTTAAAATGTACCAGTGAAGGTGGAATTAAAATGTCATTACTTTAAGGACAGCTCATAGAATCTAGTCAAGCTGTTACCAAGAATAAAGTAAGTAATTAAGTTAATTATTATTAACTCAAAGTAATTATTATTACTTAAAGGTGGACCTTCAAAGATAATTGGCATCACTTATTGGAACAGTTACAGTTCATACATATTTCTTCTCAATTGCTATGTACCATGACATTTTTGATGATATCTCAATCAAGCAATTAATATAAGAAAACACGGGGAGAATCTGCAGCACGAAAGTAATGCATCACTCATGATGACAGACAGTTTGTATTCTACTTATGTTATTGTTTACCTGGCCTTCCAAATGTCGCTAATAACGAAACATTTCACCTGGAACAGCATTAAATAAATTTCAGATGCACTTGATCACAAATGGTCCTGTTTCCAATGTGAAAAAAACAACCTTCACACCACCCATGCATCCCTTTGACACCGCTAGCATTGTGAAGCGCCCACGACAAGATATGAATGTTCCAACAGAGCTTCTTCACGACCCTGACGGTGTTTTATGAGTAGGGCTCCATCTAGTTCTCCTTTTCTGTTTGCCGTCCTTCCCCAGTCTTATTATGGGCAAAAGACTGTCATATCTCAACCACAACACGACAGCTGCTCTCCCATCAGATTTACCTTCCCTCCCCAAAGTAGGGCCACAATCTGTATAAAGACATCATTTCCACTGCTTAAGAGTGGGAGGGGATGTACCCTTTTCAACAGAATGTGTTGTTGGAGTTGGTGCGGGAGTTGGCTCAAGGCCAAGTTATGTTCTTGTGGCAAGAAGTAATTAACTACTCCCTCTGGCTTTCCGTTGCCGGGTTTATTAACCTCTTGTCCCTCTCCCCGTCCCTCCACACAAGAACACACATGTACATAGATACATAGATATCACGTAATCCGAGGGAAAAAGGGAGGTTGGTATTCATTTCAATCAGTGACATTGTGTGTATCTAATTTGAGGGGTCATGAGATTGTGTGGGCCCCTCCTCATCATCCTTCAAGGTGATTCATAATACCCAGGGTGTTTTATAATCTTTAATGTGTTTCAAAATAAGAAACTAGAAAGTTTCTTACTGGACCTTTTTTTCAACACTTCTGTACTCCCACATCAATTAAATGACAGTTTAAGGGGCACCATTAACCTCATCTCCAGCATCCACTTAATCATCCTAAACAGACAGAATGTATGCATTATTCATTGCTGTGCCTCTACTGTATGTATGGCTTTCAACACAGTCAGTAGCTTTAGTTGAACTGACACCACGGCCAATGTTACCTCCGTAGGTAGTACGGTATTTTACCCTCTTTGGTTGGTTTTTGCAATTTCAAATTCAATAATGATCAATCTAGTTATTGTTTCATAAGTCTATTTTTTTCCTTATCTGCTTAAATATAATTGTGTTTACTGAATGTCATGGTTCGTGATCATCTGCAAATATAAAACAAGCTTGACATGTTTTCCCCAAGCAGCCTTGGAATAGGCTAATAAATTATTGACTGAAAAATAGTACATCAAATAACTAAATGAAACAAGCTCAGCCGGAGCTTACTAAATGCTTCTTACCGTCTACGTGCTCACTTGTGACACAAATAATCATTACGACAAAGACTGCAGTCAGAATATAACACGGGTGGATTGGAGGATTTAGGACCTGGCAATTGGCCTGAGAAGCTGTCCCTTAATTTTTTTTGTCTAGGAACCAGTGTATTAGGTTGTTGTTTGAACTGAAATGGAAATATGTAATAAAGTTTTAGAGAAAAAGAACAGATTCAAAGGCCTTTACTTACAAAAGCAGCTTGTTTTTTTTAAATCTGGACTCGTAACTACTAAATAACCTCTTCTTGATTAAATCTTTCTGCCTTTGACCTTACCAAAGAATGTACTAATGTGTAAATAATCACTGAGGCATTATAGCAATACGACAGTGTTCTCAAGTAATACTTTGTTTTACCTTAGCCGCTGTCCTCTGTGAGTTGGTTCTTCTATGGCTTATTCTGTAAAGCACTACAGATTTACAAAGGCAAACGGACTTGCATCATTGGTGCCCGTCATAGAAACCAGGGATTTATGCTAGCAGAGAAACAAAGCCATACCATAAGAGTAATCAGAAGGACAACAATCACAGCATAAAATCTGCACCATTTGAAACAGGGTGTTTTACTCCTTCCGAACCAGGAAAATAAAGTTCATGAATACACTCTTGGAAATGAGCGTACAATTATCTCATCCACTATTAATGGAAAACAGAATGAAATGAACAACACTTTTTTTTGTTTTGTCATGGTTACATTCCTTTACAAAAGTATACAGTCTCTAAGGATGAGATACTGAGGTATAGACAGGGTCTTGGCGAAGAGACCCAAATGCCCACTGTGACACGGAGGTGAATGTCATGTCCATGTCTTCCCCAGTTCAGTCTTATAGAAAAGAAAACCGGCAGATTGTCTCACTCTCTTCTTTTTTCCTGCTCTCAAAATCCAAATCGGGCAGTGGTTGTACTTGAAGATGGTGAGGGAGAGCAGGCCACAGAGAAGGCCTAGAGAGCACTCTTCTCAGCATTAATCAGAGCAGAAGAGGAACTGCTGCCAGCATGGGGCTTTAACAGGCTAGTAGCAAGAGTATAACACTGTAAAGGCTACCCTCCAGTGTGCCCGACATGGCATTGCTTGCTGGCTGAGTATATTTTCTATGCAAATATATATATTTCTAATTTCCATACCAATTTTGTGATTTCTCACTTTTCCCTTAGACACCCAAAACCTCATATTTTCCCCATAATGTTAACCACAGTGTTGATGTGAGGTTACGAATTAACTCGTTATGGTGCTGTTTTTTATATTCCTGTTTAGTATGAAGCACCACAGGGTTTGCAAACATACTGGACCAGAAAGTATGCGCAGGAATTCACTCAAGGCGAAGGAAGTTTAAAGTTTCAGCTACTGTAACCTCATTCACCTCCTGCATTCACATCCAAAACTTTTTTTTAAATTTCCAATCTAAGCAGACTTTGATGTTCAGTCATATGATTGTAATAAAATCCTGCCAAGGGTTGCAGAGAGTAAATGGGAAAGGAGTGTGGGCAAACTTGATGCATGAGAATGGGAAAAGAAGCAGGTCAATGTGAGGGAGGAGAGGGGGGCCTTCATCATGGAGGGGGTGGAATCTGCACTCCCAACAGCTCATAAGCAAAGATGTTCCAGAAGATGGCAAAGAGGAGGAAGGTGATGAAGGAGAAGACAATCACCCACCAGGAGCACTGCTTTTGCAGGCTCTCCTCGTAGCTGCGCAGGATGAGCAGGCCCATGCTGATGCCTACCACTGCCCCCGACAGGTGGGCCATGAAGCTGGGTTGGGGCCCAGACGAAGGCAGTGGTGGGGAGAAGCGCAGCCACACAGCACGGCCCACCTCCGAGCTCACTGGGGAGGAGGCAGAGCAGAAAGCAGAGATCATTTCACAGTGGACGTGTGGGATTAGCCCGCCATCGAAGAAGGGTCTGACTGGAGTCAAGTGGGCTTGCTGTCATGACAACGACCAAGGGCCAGGATTAGATGGGGCTTACACTTACTGCCAAGGGTTGATATGAGGCCCTATACACTGGTAGGTAAGTCTATGTGGTGGTGCTAATGATCTGGCAGAGAATTGGGGAGTTTTCAGTGTGGAACACAGCGTGGAGGAGCGAGGCTGCCTGGACAGATGGGAGGGACATACTGCTCTCTAACGGAGGCCATAGTGACATGGACCCAATGTGGAGGGAAAACGCGGCACTATGTTACTCACGTTCTTGGTAACAACATGTCCTAAACACAACCTGCAGCTAGAGGGCCACTCACAGCGAGCCAATTCAAAAGACTGTACAACTGGAGGGCCCTCTTTGCTTCAGACAACTAATAAATTGCACTCAACCGCCTAACAACCTCCTAATAAAACTGTACCCAGGTGGGTGATCCATTTGTATATTGGAAGATCTCAAGTGTTTGAGATGTTTGCTTCGGAAATAGCTAAATAGAAAGTAGCTTTGAAGAGTCTGTTCCAGCTCCAATCTAATCATGGAAGGGACGTCAGCCATGTAGGAGGGGGAGATGTGGTGCGGACTTACTGCAAACCAGCGCCAGAATCATGCGGAGGAGCTTGTATGGACACCTCATCCCAGCCCAGTTCTGTAAAACATCCGTATTACAAATCCGAATTACAGCAATTGCACAGCTGAAATGTACCAAAAATACAAATACATGAACACATCATAAACCTCTTTTCTTGTACTATAATGTACGTGAAGGGTTCCCTTTTAAGAGAGCTAGTGTAAACACCTGGCTGCCCTCCACTGACTGGTTCCACTTCACTGACACTCTATTAATCAGGGCCAATACGGCTTAACAGAGGGGGAGAATAGGCCAATAAATACCCATTGTGATCCTCCTGGGAAACAATAAAGCCATTCTGCCTTAGAACAACATATTCATTCCCCCCGATGAAGGATTGCACCAATCTCATCCCCTCTCAAATGCTTGGCCTTAGGAGACTCAGAGCCCTTTTTTAACCTCTCCCCTTGCAGGGGAAGTGAGGCCGAGCGGCATGCAAGATTAAAGACGCCAAAGGAAAGTCAATAAAGCCCAGCCCTATAAACACTGCTCCTCCTATATGTTTGATTTGACTGTGAAGTGGCGGGCCTCATAAAATTGCAATAATACCGCAGATGAATGAGGAGTGTCGCAGAACAGGGAGGTCAACCATAGGACAGCATATATAGAATCTAACCCACTCACGTTTTCTTAGGAGACTGAGCTCCACCTTTGAACAAAACGTTAGGCAAGTCCGAATACGTGGACATTTCCTGTTATTCTACAACTGTAATTGTCGGTTAGGTCAGTCATCATACAAAAACAAGTAGTGTAAATAACGCAGTGAGGCATGTAAAGTGGAGCGTTTTGTTTGCAAATTGAGTGAATGACCAAGATATTGGATTAGATGTAAGGTTAGTTCATTGGCGTGTTTACTTAATTTTGCATCTTGAGTTTATTTTTGAAGGGCGAGGGAATTAAATATGCTTCGAACAGCCATGAGTTTGATTTCATTTAAAAAATGTACTTCCATCGAGCTGGACGATGAAGAAAAGTGACAGATGAATGGGAGATTCACTATGGTAACATCTCGCAAAACAAGACTTCCCTCATACTGCAAAGTGTAAAACAAAAGAAAATGTTCATGGGCATTGCCAAACCCCTGGAAGGGTGTCAAACAGGCATCAAACGTACTGGACTACATAAAATATCTTTGTTTTCACAAAAGCACTCCAAAAGTTAGAGGCACTTGTGCTGGACCAGTTTGATTTCTATTTAAGCTGGCGTCTCTGTTGGATGCAGAGAAAGGCTGGTAAGAGGGATTGCATTGCTAATAGACCGGGGTAGGATGTCTGATGTCAAGGCCAACTGACACAGCTATAAACAACGAGGAAGACTTGTTCAGAAAATAGACTTTTCTCCTAACAGCACTAGGATATAGAGCGATGCACATTTCTAATTATAAGTCTACTATAGAATAATACAGAGGTCTCATCCAGGAATATACAGCAATAAAAGTTAGAAGAGTAAAGTCTTTATAAAATTGATCATCTATTGAATGATCTTTCAGCATCTTTTGACGTCGGAGAATGCTACTAATCACCATTATAAGGAGCTTGTTCGTTGACATATCCAGCTGAGGGTCACCGGGGCAACTGAATATTCCATGGCGCTAGTCCAACGAGTGCTTGTTAGCGGCTGGCTATAAAAAGTTATTCTCTCATTGTATTGATATAATCCTGCTCTGCATGCACTTAGGGTGCCGGGGGAAAACACTTAAATGGGCCGTGTGCTTCTATCAAAAAATACTTTGGAATCATAGTGGCAGAGCCACCAGGCAGTGTTCTGTTTCCACAAACAACACAAAAGCCATGAATGTTGTGTAAAGGAGCTCCACTCCAAGGCGGATGGTGCTGACATTTTGTCTCCATTGATACTGTTATCAAGCGTAACAAAGGAGCCGAGGATGACAGTTAGTTACCATGACAACGTTGGCCAGATGCGCTGAACACAGAGCGTAGACCCCCCCGGAACCCCCCACTACTGGAGCACGCATGTCTGTGATGGACACCGTGAGAGAACCTGCAAGCAAAGGGAGAGAGAGGAAGATAAATAGGGACAAGGGGAAGAAGGGTGAAAGGAAGAGAATGAGTAGAAAGAGGGAGGAGAAGTAGGAAAAGCAGACCACGTGAGAGGAGGGATAGAGAGAGAAAAACAAAGGAAAACGTAAGAGAAGAAAAGGTTAGCTTACTTCTAAATAATTCATCAGCCAATTACTTTCCGACCAAAAATTACAGCAAGCACCCAAAACAATTATCCTCGCATTCTGATTGGTGATGCGCTGCTTCAGCTGACCTTCACATGCCCTCTTTATGTCCACAGCACATGCCACACAGCAGAAACACAAACACACACACACACACACACACACAC
>JAVQJS010026866.1:0-10851 GCA_036024795.1 Galaxias rostratus | reverse complement strand
GTTTGTCTTGTATGTCTGAATAAAGTTACTTCTTCCAAGCTAGAAACATTGACTCTTCATATTCCTGCAACTAGACGGGGTAAGTGTATTAGATTAGGACCACTAAAATACACAACACTTCCTCCCTCAAGCCAAATGTGGCTCAGCTATGCGAGAGGAAGCGCTGCCAGGTCTCCAGCAGCAAGAAGTAGGCAAGAGAAGAAATGCTCAGAACAGTTCATGTTCAGAAAGTTAAAGGTTAAAGAACTGTTAATACAGACAATTGAATCTGAATGATAATAATTTGATTTCTCTAGTCAGCAACTACATGGGGTTTCTTTAATCTTCTATATCTGTTGTATCATTATTATTTTCTTTATTACTGATTGATTGATTGATTTGTTTATGTATTTTTTCATCTTTTTCTGTGTTGAAAAATAAAAATAAAAATATTTGAGAACATTGTAAAGTTTTTTATCAGAGCTTTTCTTGAGGAAAACCTGAAGCGGTCCAGCCTCACCTAGACTCTGCCTCCAGCGGCCCCCAGGTAAATTGAGTTTGAGACCCCTGCAGTCTAGAGGCTTCATTAATCATATATGCGAATCCATTTACATATGTCCCTTTAGTGGGCACTATAAATTTCACATTTATATATTTTGTTCTGAATTACCAAATTGCATAACATTTTACACATATGCTGTATAGCAGAGTCTATGTCAAATATTAAGAGAACATTGTGATTAGAACAAGGGTTGGCCTTGTGGGCAGGGCTTATATAATAAATGGTAATAACAAACTGTCAAACTAAGTCTGATCGTCATTAAACTTAATATAGTATCTCTAGAGGCTGTATTTATCATTTTTGCAAAACCTTTTTCATTGGGGGGCACTTTAGATGACCCAAGTTTATCTAATGGTGTGGTCTATACACTAAGCCAATCTATACACTTTTAAAGGCCACATTTCCAACATAATATGACTGAGTGACCATATTCAGTTCCTTGGTCAATCCCCCTTTGATTAACAAAAAAGATTTACTACAGATTCCAGGAATAATGGATTTTCGGCCATTTTAAATTTGGTGGCTATAGTTAACGCAACATTTTATCAGTTTTAACAATCATCACCAAACTTGGTATGTTGCATAAATGGACCATGATATGTAAATGTTGTATAGCAAATCTACCGACTAAAGCATGTGACAGCTATCGACCAATGCAATTTTAATAAGGCCTAAAACTATAGAGCCTTCTTAGACTGCCATTAGAGCAGGGGTCTCCAACAGGTAGTTCGGGAGCTACCGGTAGCTCGCAAGCTCTCAATGAGTAGCCCGCCAAGCAACTCCACTAATTACTACAGCTCTACATGTATCCAACCTCCCCTCCCCCATCCAACAAAGAATATCAACCAATCACGTTCGTAACTTGTCTTAATGAGTGTTAAGGAGTGTGTGGAGACAGTATAGCTAGCGGCTTACGTAATTGAACCGAATGTGAACGGAATTATCATTGCACATCTGGATTTATTTTACTGATAAAAGATTAATGTAAAACGCAACTTATTCTATTGTTTGAAAGTAGCTCTCATCCTCAAAAAGGTTGGAGACCCCTGCTCTAGAGGCTTATCCGGTCACTTCAGCTAAGTGGTTTCTCATCAAACATACGAGGAAGCTATAACGGCCACAAGTTTATCAGAAAAATCCCAGTGGCATAGTAAAAGGTGGTATAATCATATTTATATGTTGTGTATATACTTGTTGCGCTTCTGTCAATCTCCCTTCCCTCAAACTTCCAGTTGGCCTCATATAACTGCTTGACCAGCTTCATGAATTTACCATTGCAAGACTTTCCAGACAGCTAGGAACAATCAGACGCTTGCTACCAGCTTTATTATATCATGTTTATTACTATTCCCATAAATATCCTACTTACTGTAGCTAAAAATGCACCAAATTTGGTACCTATGCCCAGGCCCCGTCAAAACTACAACCCATGCCATGTTGTCTCATTGAACTGGCTGCTAAAGCGTCACCAACACGACAACAATTCGAAGCTTCACAAAAATCATACAAAATCAACCATCAGGTTTACATCTCTGACAATTTCAGAACTTGTCCCTTGCAGTGAGATAAAATGTTCATAAGCGAGAACCCAAACAAATTATGAAGTTCATCACTCGCCTAAAAATAACCAATGTTTCACGATATCGTTGTCCGACTCTTATGTTAGCTGTATTTAATATCTTGTTGATTTCTCAAAAACCAAGTCCACATCACATCAAAATGTAGAACTGTAAACACCACTGTACGTTCACTTCATGTCATGTCTCACTGGTTTATTAAACTATGTTAAAAAAATAAATACATATCCAAATAATATTATGACGCATTTACAATGTCAGTCGCCTTTTAGAAAAAAGTAGTTTTTTAGTTAGATTCGACACTTTGACTCTTGAACTATATAAAAGCGTCTTTGAGCATTTGGAAAAGCGCTATATAAATGTCATGTATTATTATTATTATATACTATGTACTACAACTCCTTCAAGATTGTGCTACCAAATTACACCAAAATCGCTGAAAATTCTCCTCAGATGCTCTAACTTTATAACAAAACCAAGCATGTTGATACTGTAAACAGTAATGTACATTTAAAGTTTTAACTGCTTCAATATTATACCAATTTATATCATACATCTATACAATATTTCAAAAAGTCGTGCCATGATTTAAAGTTTTAAAAAATGTACCTTGAAAACTGGCTTTTTTTTATTAATATACATTTTAGTTGTTTATTGGTTTGATTTGAACCAACTCCTCTGAAACCATAAAACCAGATTAACTGGAAATTGTTGTATATCATCCTCAGTTGGTCTACTCAACACACAAAACCAAGTTTGGCGATAGTCATTATTGAGCTCACATTTCACAAAAATGTTATTAAGCAGTAGTTGCAAGTATTAGTTTCTTAACATATATTTCTTTCAATGTGTTAAAGAAATTTGTTTGAAAACTACAAGTAGTTTTTTTTCCCCCACACAACAGTGGACTTCTAGCAACCGTGAGTGTTGTGGAATCTTGTTCAACCATTGTCACACTGTCATTGTTTTAGACCTTTTTGTAATCACAATGAGGCTGCTACAATATGACTTTTGTTGTGTGAGACTCCAGCAGTACCAATGTTACTGTGTAAATCTGTAGCCTTTTACTAACAATTATGGGACAAGGTGTCATATCATTGTCATATCAGACCAAGAGAAGTGTATACATTATTGGTTAATAGTTTTGTTCTAAGCTGGGTTACAAAGTTATTTCGGAGATGAGATGTAGCAAGGTAGACATCTTTGTACTTGACGAAACATTACGGAATGTAGCGTCAGGTGTAACTCCCAGCTTACATATTGCATTCTTTTTTTCCCATCTAAATTGAATTGCAAGCGAGAGACTTAACGGGCATATACTACCATGTAGCATTTATGTTACGTAGTTGCAAATTGCTATGCTAAGCTATACTGACTGTGTGGCAGGATTGGCTTGCAGCATTGAATGACTTTGTCTGGTTATTATGTGATTGCCTTCTAAGACACAATACCTTTATCCTTAGGTTTTGTAATTATTATAATCAATAATACTAGCCCCATTTTACAGCACCTAAATACATACATAAATGGCACCGGTTTTTATGCACAGGTCAACACAATTGAGCAACCACTTGAACAGTAGGGTAAACATGGCGTCCGACCTACGCAACAAGCAGGCATTAGCTAATGTTAACCGTAAATAGCTTATCCAAGGCCGTCTAGCAAAACTAAATGATGGCAGCACCACTCTGGGGTGAGTGTCACTGCTTCAAAAGCGAGGGCTGGTACCATGACACCTAACATTGTTTTCCTAATGCTATCGAATCAATCATATATTTATTTACCTTTACTTTGGCAGACAGAATTTTAGCTAGATTTGGAGCTCTCACAAAATTATATTCTAATTAAATTATCCTGTAATGGCCTGGCTTTTGCCTCAAATCGTGTGTTGTACATACACAGTCTGGGAGCAGGAAAAAAATCTGCATCAAATAAGAAAATCCAAGAAGGCAAGGGGAATTTGTATTAAGTGAATAATTCAAAAGATTAACTATCAATACCTTGAGATGGCAACTCATACGGGCTTCCCTGTAGCACACCAAATACAACTGAAAATTGAGTCTCCCCTCCAAATGGCCTAACTCAAATGAATAGTATGAGGTAACCCATTTTGACGGGGAAAATACTACTCATATGCTACTGATTTGAACTAAATGCACACTTTTTGAGCACAATAAGGCATTGTTGGTGAAAGCCTCACCTTGTTGAACTGAAACCAAACTGTAGTACTTCATCGTCATATGTATCTAAACAGGGACTTAATGGATTACCCTATAAAGGGAAATATGAATTAGGGAATAGTGAGGCCTTTATGGATACCAGCCTCCGTCAGCATGCTGGTCTGCCTCAGTTACCTACGATTTCCCAGAAAACCCTGCGCTGCGAAGCTACGTGGAACTGTGTACGTGCTGCTTCGCAGATGTATATCCCAGGCTCGAGTTTTTCGTTCACTTGCAACATACAATCAGTAATGGTCGTTCAATACCAGATGTTTACTTCCCATTACAAGTGTGTAGCAAACAAGGGTGACTTTAATTGCATGTGCAAAGACGGTAAAATCTGTTTGTTAAAATGTATGCCAATGATTTACAGTAAGGAAAAAACATGTCCAGAGGAAATGCTGTAACTGCTCTAAGCCCCATCCAGTGGTGTGGACGATGACAGCTTTAGACACCAGCATGTTGAGAAAAACTGCACCTTGTAACCCTTAAAATTGCAATATATATATATGTAAAATGTATAATGACGCAACAGACTTGTTAGAAAAAAATTATATTTATTGAGTTTTTAATTGTTACTATGGAATTTGTAATTCTAACTATCACTCCCTAAATCTCAGTATAGCCACACAGTTAATAATCTAATATGTAACAAATAGGTAACTCCATCATTTTGAAGTATGAATGTTCAAGCATACTAATACAACAGACATACTGTATAGTGGAATAGCTAGTCTACATATGTTATTTGTAACAATTCTTCCAAAACTTCAGAGTGCCCCAAAGTCCATAACGTTAATAACCAATTTTGGAGTAACATGTTGAAAAGTTTTCAAGAGTAGAACAAATTAGAGAAACTACTCCTAAATTTGAATTGCATAGTGGCAACGCTCTTCAAAAACACATCCAGCAATATGGATATTTGTATTTCTAATTCAATTAACAACTAGTAACTAGGGCCACAAATATTGTCTCTTTCACTTGGAGGTTTTAATTAACACATTCAATTGTCATGAACAATGCACTTAACCCAAATTGAACTGTACGCTGGTTTCAGCATCAAGAAAAGTAAAGTTACCTAAATCTTTGGTATAGGATGATCAAAACTCTAAACTATTTTTGCGCTTACATCAACTTGACTGACCCAATTTTATTATTGATGACATTTGCTTGTGCTCTATCTTACATCTTGCTTTCCTGGGTGTTGCTTCCAACTATGAAGAGAGAGTTGGGATTCATAGTTGAGCTCCCCACGTTATGCTTAGACCCATTAGATGTGGGTTCTATGGGTTCCTCCCTACTACTGCTGCCACTATTAAAGTCCACTCTATTTAACAGGGTTTTTTCTTTTTTTACTGGTGATCTACTAGTCATGGCAATGCCACATTCAATTACTCCAGTGGCTCCACCCTCTCTAGATTTGCTTTCTTTTGACATACCCTCTTTGGATTTGCAATCAGCTGATTGGCTATTCTGAAGTAATTTGCATTGCTGTGCTTGTTTGATAAGCATTTGGGGTTGAACTGGCAGGGCTGCTCCACTGCTCTGTCCTGTGTTGTTGATAATCACCTCAGTTAGCTGGTCATCATCACTCTGCTCTTTGGCAAAGTTGACAAACACCTACAAGTTTGAAGGAGACCATACATTACTCACAAATCATTTGGAATTAATTCCTCAAAATTATTTAGCGTATCTGATGGTGTAGACAGGGTTTTCAAATTGATCTTAGGAACTTAGAAGCTTTCTACCTGGTCCAAGGTGGTCTGAGAAATGGAATAGTCTGCGATTCCCAGTTCCACATGGTTGTTTGAGAGCACCTCAAACACACGAGCTAGGCAGCATAATTGAGTGGACAGCTGGTACCGCAACACATTCTGGTGGCGCTCCTTCAACTCAATGCCAGGAAAGGTGCTCTTCATGTAATTATCAACAGAGCATGGACCATCAAGCGGCTTGCTGCCTACTAAGCGAAGAATGATGGTGTAGCCGTCACCAAACCTAGGGGGTGATGACATCAAAAACATAGGTTTAGAGTTCTTCTTGAACAGGTATGAATGACTTTTTAGAGGCAAGTAGTTAATGAACAGTCTGTTTAGTGGATACATCCATCCATCCATCTATCCAGATATAAAAAAACTCAGGTTGTATACAGTCATGCAGTAACATGGATGAACATGAATATTAGCCTCTAGTAGAAGCAGCTTGTGATGCAGAAACCTGTTTTTAAGGTGCTGAACAGATCCCAAACACTGAAACCGGCCATTAACCATGATGGCCATTCTAGTGCAAAGGGCTTCACATTCTTCCATACTGAAAACATCAGAAGAAATACACAGTTATTGACTACAATATACAAGCAAGGTAAGCAATAAAGAAGTACTTTACTGAACCAGCTGTGTGCTCCCTACCTATGGGATGTCAGAACAACAGCCCGTCTCTCCTTGGTTACTGTAAGGATACAATTCCAGAGAAATCTCTTTGCTTTGGGGTCCATACCTGTGGTGGGCTCATCCTAGAAACATAATAACAAACACTTTAGAGATTTGTTACAAGATGTAACGGAAAATGTCGACCTTTAAATTACATTCTTAACACGTAATTTGGAACAATGACACAAAACCAACCACTTCATATTACCCTGTATGTCTAATGCCTTTAAAGCAGTGGAATCTCTGTAGGGCACAGTTGTACCTTACTATGTAGTAGCGATAAGAACGATACCAAGCATTGCGGCCTGTCGTTATCTCTTAACTTTGGTGTGTCTTCTGATTTACACGCCTACCAGGAATATAACCGGTGGTGCTCCAATAAGGGAGATGGCAGTGGACAGTTTTCTCTTGTTCCCTCCACTGTAACCTCCAGCCTCCCATTCAGCATATTGGGTCAGACCAAGCTTTTTCACTCCCAACTGGGCGACCTGGATAGAAGAAAAAAAATATGAGGAGGCCATTTGTCAAACCCACTAAGTTATAAAAGTAGATGCTGTCATGTTTTATCTATGCGATTTATACTGACTTTATACTGATGCTTAATTGTCATTATTGTAAGTGGAGCATCATTGTGATAGCAAAGTGGAATAATTTTATGGATAAGTGAAATAGCAGGACTTGCAAGTGGTCTCGTAATATATTGCTTTGGAATCAGTCCATAACAACGATTCCGTATGTTAAGTAAGTGCCAAGTTGTTGACTACATCTGGCTAAGTGTTTGTCTAGAGCAGGGGTCCCCAATAGGCGGACCGTGGTCCACGTCCGTGGTCTCCGTGTGGACCAAGCATTAATTTAAGAAAAAAAAGATTTTTTTTTTTTTTTTAAACATTGACCAAAAAAAATATTTTATTATTATTATTTGTATTATTGTGTGAGCTATCGCTAACGCAAGTCATTGTTCTTTGCTGTTTTTAGTAAAAATACATCTATAGTTGTTTATATCCGTTTACTTCTCCGTTCACTGTGTGTGATTCACTGATGCGTAGATTGGCTGTTGCGGGCCCAGCAGCAGTTCACTCGTAAGCTACCGGCAGATCGATCGAAATCTGTTGTTCACTAACACCGAATGTGAATCTCATCTCACAATTATGGCATGCTCCAAGTTGGCTGGTAAAAGAAAAGTGGACAGTGAAAATCGGCGTTTCAAAGAATAATGGACAGAGAAATATGCCTCCATCCTACCTCCAGCAAGTACCCAACCAATGTGTCTAATATGCAACAATACTGTCACTCTGGTGAAAAGTGAAAATGTGAAACGTCACTATCAAAAAGAGCGATTTTGAAGAGAAATTGCCACCTAAATCTGAGCTAAGAAAAACAGAAATCATGAGACTGAAAGTCATATCAAGCTTCACGTAGGGTTCTTGTTAAATCTATGACGCAACAACAAATAGCAACAGAGTGCTCACTCAGAGTGGCGTGGGTTTTGGGCAAACACAAGAAGCCATACTCTGATTAAAATAAATAATTGAAGAGGGCATGACTGAAGCGATGGATGCCATGTTTGAAGGCAAAGAAAAGGAGGAAATGAGAGCTAAAATAAACCAAATCCCACTGTCAGATAACACAGCAACCAGACGTACTGAAATAGTGGCTGGTGATTTGTCCAAATAGCTTTGTGATGGAATAAAAAAAATGCAGAGTGCATATCCCTAGCAGTGGATGAGTCCACTGAAACTACTGACATTGCTGAAAACGGAAAACTACTTGGCCTACCTACCTCCAGCCAACTATATAAGCTGGACTGATTATAAAAAAAATAAACAGACCCATGCCCGTTTCAAAAAATTATTTGTGGACCTTCAAGATTTCTAATTGGGGACCCCTGGTCTATGTGTTAGACCTGCGATCGATTGACGATCTGTCTAGGGTGTACCACGCCTCTCGCCCGAAGTCAGCTGGGATTGGCTCCAGCCCCCTCGTGACCCTGCATAGGATAAGTAGTTCTGATAATGGATGGATGATGCTACAGCAAAAATGTATTGTAAAAAAAAAAATCCTTAACATTCTACATGCACCGCATAACGATGAAATGAAAAAAGTCTTGGGGATTTTTTTCGAATGTAGTAAATATAAATAACCAAAATATCACATATGGAAACCCATACATTACTTTTTAATAAAGATGTAGTCTTGAAATGCAAATGCAATTCCACAATAACATTGTCACCTTCCACGTCAGAACATGTTTTTTGAGAATTTTCTTATGAAAATGCAATAATACCATTTACATTTTCAAATGCTTCAATGGACATGTCAATGTGGCAAAAGCTGTTTGGCCTTACATTTTCACAGTCCCCAGTTCTACCACATTACCCACCATTTTGCAGACAATATTCAAATGTTAATTCCATCTTGAAAATGAAAAAGCGACACAAAAAAATTTATCCTAATTTTCCATTTGTTCAAGCATTATTAATGTCACAATTAAAATGTAAATGAAAAGGTAATCGCATGTACTTCATCTTCAGTTCTACGCAGTACAGTGGACAACACTCAGATGCAATACGCGTATTAGCGCTAGGAGTCTAATGCATTTGCATTTTCAAGTCACCACGCACCTTTTCAGACAGAACATGAGAATTTAAACGCAATTTGTCAGTCCTCTTAAGGCGGGTCTTTAGTTAGGATGTCACTTCCTCGATTAGTGGCTTCCATAATCACATGAGTATTCACACCCCTTACTCAATACTTTGTTGAAGCACCTATGGCATCAAATACAGCTTCAAATCTTCTTAAGTATGATGCGACAAGCTTGGTACACCTATATTAGTCCAGTCTTCCATTCTTCTATAAAGATCCAAAGATGTTCAGTCTGGTTACAGTCTAAATGAATTTGCTTTAATTTAATCAATTTAGGCGTTAGACTGTAACGTAATTGAATGGGTAAAAAGTGAAGGGGCATGAATACTCTCCGGAAGCACTGTATATAACAATGTTTTCATTTACATTTTGTATATGTTGACACATAAATGGGGTTAAAATATTGTGATAAATATACATTTCTCACACCATTGATTGCGTGGGGAATATCAAAACACAAAAACCTAAAAAAGGTTAAAATGTGACATATTGAGCTTCATATTACAGATATCATGTGAAATACTTATTGTTTGACTGTATACCAAACAGGCCATAATCATGCAATAATTCATACATTAATGTGCTTTCAACATGTTTCATCCATACTAAACTATAGTCAAAATACATGATTTTATAGATTTAACCTATGACTATTACAGATCTTTTCAAGTCAAGTAATGCAATGTAATATACAATTGGTGTGGTTCACAAATGTATGCATATAATTTCACAAAATGCGCATATGAAACTGGTATGGTCCAACAAGGTTAAAAAAGCAATGCTCAAAACACAAACCCACAAACACAATATGCTAATAACACTACAGTCGAAAAAATTTTTTTATCTCTTACCAAATGTTTTTTGCATCAAAATGACACAAAGATGCATCAAATGAATCGGTCTTTCCCCAAAACTACAACACAGGAAAGTACTATGAATATCATGTTAGGCTCATACTGTCACAGCACCCAGGAGCGGAACAGGCTCAAACGCAGACTGAACGCAAAGCTACAGAATAAAAGGCTACGAAAATAAACACAGAGACAACTCTCTCAAAGGAAATCGCTCCAATAGGAGACTTCAAGATTTAATGGACTAAAACACAGTATACATGCCACTGCAAAAACAAGCAATGAATCAACACAGGGCTAAGGTGGGGAGGAACTTAAATAGCAGACAAAACAGGTGCAAACAATAATCATTAAGGGCCACCCAAGTGAGACTAATAACCATTGATAAGGCACGTGGAAACATGTAGGGAGCTGTTCACTGGCTAGTGCTGAAACTAGGACGATCCCTGGCGGCCCTGACACATACCTTCTTTTCTTCTTGAATTTGCGGATTTCCTCTCCAATCTAGCTGTTTCGGTAGATAAAGCATTAATTGTTGGTGACTTCAATATTCATTTTGATAACTTACAAGACCCGCTGAGGACAGCGTTC